>JASCZW010014124.1:0-23703 GCA_034211315.2 Aedes japonicus | reverse complement strand
GAAGAGCTGGATGCAGTATGTCATTTGCTGCTGACTCTTGGTCCGCCATACTCCCACACTTGTCACCGCCCTTGAAACGATGCCGGAAGAAAATTTGACAATGGAATTTGTCAAGGGACGTTTGCTCGACGAGGAAACGAAGCAAAAGGTGTTTCGGAGAAGTTTCCCTCCAACAGTGATAATGCTGCGTTTTCCGGGATGAAGCAGCCAAAGAAGATTCGGTGTTTTCGGTGCAAAAGGAAGGCCACAAGTTGGTCGACTGTCCGGATAAGAAGAAACCGCCAAGCCAGAGAGATCATCGCGGTTCGAAAGCGAATGTGGCCGATTCGACTGAGCGGGATGATGTTTGTTTTGTAGGTGTCATCGGCTGTGCGTCACAGCAGGCACAAACGAAATGGTTCATCGATTCTGGAGCGTCGGATCATCTAGTTCGTGATAAAGAGCTTTTCACGGAAATTCATCGACTGGAGAAACCGGTCGAGATAGCTGTTGCGAAAGACGGGAGTCTATCGTCGCCGAGCATAGTGGAACTGTGAAAGTGATATCGATTGCCGATGGCAGAAACATTGAGTGCCCGTGAAAAACGTACTGTTTATTCCGCAGTTGCGGTACAATTTGTTTTCGGTTTTGCGTGTAGAGAAAGCAGGTATGCGCATTGTTTTTGAACATGGAAAAGCGCTAATCTATCGCGGTTCCGAAATCGTTGCCAGTGGAACACGTCGTGATTCATTGTATGAGCTGGACTTCCAACCGATCGGGAAAAGTGAAAACGATAAATCGTTGCTGTCGTGCGGTCGAGTTCAAAGGACTTTGAGTTGTGGCACCGCCGGTTTGGCCACATGTCCGCGAAGAATATGGAGGTGCTTGTGCGGAACAATATGGTATCGGAACTAAAAGTTGACTTTGACAAGTGGCAGAACGAAATGATCGTTTGTGAACCCTGTGTCGCCGCGAAGCTAACTAGAAAGCCGTTTTCACATAATGAAATAAGACGTTCGTCGCGAGTGCTTGAGCTGGTTCACTCGGACGTGTGTGGACCAGTGACTCCTGTCGGTTTGCTCGGATCGAGATTTTTCGTCACCTTCATCGACGATTGGACGCACTTCACGATGGTTTTCTGATGGAGTCGAAAAGCGAGGTGCTGCAATATTTCGAGCAGTATGAGGCAATGGCGACGGCCAAGTTCGGCACGAAAATCTCCCGGTTACGATGCGACAACGGAGGTGAGTACACCAGCAAACATTTCAAGCAATTTTGCGTGAGCAAGGGCATTCAGTTAGAGCTGACGGTAGCCTACACCCCTGAGCAGAATGGGGTCAGCGAGCGGATGAACCTCACGCTCGTAGAAAAGGCCAGGGCAATGCTGTTGGATTCGGGTGCTAGCAAGCAATTTTGGGGCCAAGCCGTGCAGACAGCTGCCTACTTATTGAATAGGAGTCCCACCTGCGCGGTGCAGGCAAAGAAGACGCCTTTCGAGCTATGGGAATCCAAGAAACCGGACGTATCAAAGCTGAGGGTGTTTGGCTGTTCAGTTTTCGTGCACGTACCGTCGCAGCTGAGGGAAGAAATTGGACGCAAAATCATGGCGGGGAATTTTTATCGGTTACTCCCCCAATGGCTACAGAGTTTGGGATCCGATGAAGCGCCGAATCGTTAATGCTCGTGATGTGGTTTTTGTGGAGGCAGCACTACCGGAAGGAGACCAGGTGAAGCCAGCCATTATGAATCCGCTCGTCCAAACTAAGGATACCATTCCGGAAGATGAAGAAGAATCTGTGCACGGTGAAGAAGAAGAAACATCATCGATGGAAGGCTATGAGAGTTTCCAATCCGATGAAGAAACTTCTGAAGAGGCTAGTGGATCCGAAGGTCGACGAGGGAATGAGGAACGAAGACCACAGCGTGACCGTGTTCCACCGACGTGGCATAGAGACTTTGAGGTTGATTATGCTGGATTCGCTTTGAACGCTATAAGTTACGTTGACAACATTCCCAGTTCTATTGCGGAGTTGAAACGTCGTGACGATTGGGACAACTGGAGGACAGCTATAGAAGAGGAAATGGATTCGCTCCGGTGGAATAACACGTGGACTTTAACAGAACTCCCAGCAAGCAGGAAGGCTGTGTCCAGCAAGTGGGTATTCCGTGTAAAGCGCGGTAATGGCGAGGATCCTGATCGGTATAAAGCAAGGCTGGTTGCGAGAGGCTTCAGTCGGAAGCAAGGCTTTGACTATACTGAAACCTACTCCCCGGTAGCGAAATTGGACACTCTCCGGGCAGTTCTAGCGTTGGCGAACCGCGATCGGTTACACATTCATCAGATGGATGTACGAACGGCGTTTTTGAACGGCACACTTAGTGAGGAGATCTACATGACCCAGCCAGAAGGATTTCAGCAGGGGAAGAATCTGGTTTGCCGTTTGCATCGCTCCATTTACGGACTTAAACAAGCGTCCCGTGCTTGGAATAGAAGGTTTCATGAGTTCACAGAGAAGCTAGGATTGAAACAAAGCGCCAACGATCAGTGTCTATACTTCAGTGGAGAGGGACCAAACAGAATCATTATCGTAGTGTATGTGGGTGATATTTTGATCGTCGGAGCATCACTGCAAATGGTGAAAGCCATTAAGCCAAAGTTCAGCGAGGAATTTGAAATGACCGACGCAGGAGAGGTGAAACAATTTCTCGGGATGACCATCGAACGAAACATGGAAGCTGGAACCATGAAGATAAGTCAGAAAGAATACCTCCAGAGTTTGCTAGGACGTTTTGGAATGGAGGAGTGTAAGTCCATCTCCACTCCCATGGAGAATCGCTTGAGATTGGAAAGAGAGTAGAGGAGCGGAGGACACAGAAGCCTTACAGAGAGCTAGTAGGCTGTCTCATGGTACGCAGTCGCTCACTGTTCGACCAGACTTGTCTGCGGCCGTAAACTACTACAGTCAATTCCAAGCCTGCCCGAACGATGAACATTGGGTGCACCTCAAGCGAGTTCTTAGATACGTAAAAGGTACGATGGATTATGGTCTGATCTTTAAACCGGAAGTGGACGAAGATCTGTTGCGGGTTTTCTCAGACGCAGATTGGGCGAATGATCTCCTCGACCGACGATCTGTAACAGGTTGTGTCTTTAAAGTCTTCGGAAGTACAGTCAGCTGGACGACGAGGAAACAGGCTACGGTTTCGTTATCGTCTACCGAGGCGGAACTTGCGGCGCTAGTGACAGCTGCCTGTCATACGCTATGGATGAAGCGGATTCTTCTGGATCTTGGGTACGAACCTGAAGGCCCTGTAAAGATTCTGGAAGATAATCAATCAACCATAAGAATAGCTGAAGATGCACGTGACCATGGGCGCCTCAAACATGTGGATACCAAGTACCATTTCTTGAAAGAGCTCATTCAACAGGCGGTGATTGCAGTGGAATATGTTTGCTCATCGGACCAGCAGGCGGACATATTGATAAAGGCTTTACCATCTGCATCCTTCAGCAAACTTCGAGCGGCGCTAGAATTGAACCTTGCTGTGGTTGAGCAGGGGTGTTGGGATGGCAACCACTGCTCGGTTTGCCCCCACCAAACGACGAATCTGTAAAGGTGAAATGTCAAATCTATTCTTGTTACTACGAACGAAACCTTGAACATTACAATACGTTTTTCTTTAACCTAAGCTGTAGTTCACGTTTCTTTCTCTGGTCCATCCGAAATCCCATCAAACGTTGCTTTTCAAGCAATAGGTCTGCCACACCAGATATTTCTTCGCAAACTTTGAAAGTTTAATGTGCTTGAAAATGTCTGCCACCTTTCCCCGTACGATTGCCATATAAAATTCCTGTCCTGAAAGCTATTTAGAGCCTGCCTTGACGTAAGGTTCATCGTCCTGTACCACGCAATCAACCTTCGTCAGCATCGTCGTGTACAACTTTCACGATCGTGCTTTGGTCGACGTGTTTTGTTTATCGTCGCGATTTGGAGTCACCACTTTCTTGTTAGTCGACAGTCCAGCTGGTTTTTAGTACTATCCACATTTGAAAGCACCACTTCCAGCTTCTTTACAACATCTCGGCCGGAGAGGTTGGGGCTCCGCTCGAAACAGAGGGCAACTCTTTCTATCGTCGCTGTTGCCTCCGGTTTTCGATTTCCCCCCGATCCAGCTTTCCTGGCTGTCGAAAAACGTTCACCGAACACATTTAATACGTTGATAACAGTTGAATTAGCCACATTCAACCATTTAGCCTACTTGGCGTGAGAGTACTTTGGATTTTCACCATGAACGTGCAAAATTTTGATGCGTTGCTTCTCTTCTTTTGACGACATTTTGATAACTGAAGTGAAGTGCTAATCTCAAAATCAAAGTAGAGGCATGATGCAACACGCGCACGTCTTCAAAATGAGGGGTGTGCAAAATTTTTAAATGCATGATGGAAGGCAATGCGTCAAGTTTAAGTCGATCAAATTTAAATCGAAACACCCTGACAGTTCTCAATATTGCTAGCTGTCGAAAGCAGGTATTTCTTTTTGCTGTCAGTTTCGTAGGTTGTCAGAAGCTTGAAATACTTCATTATTATAGTTAAATTATGGATAGTAAAAGGTAAATAATTCACACAACGTAGGGTTAAAAGAAGATGTATCGCAAGAAATATAGTTCAGTTGTAATCTACACACTCAATTTACTTCGGCAAAATTTCCAACAGCCGATCAACTCGGCAGTCACTTATGCTGATAATTCTGTGAAATTTTAGTTTGTTAGCTGATTTTCGGCAAAGTTTCCATTTGTTAGCTGAATCTCGGTAATTTATTTGATGAGTCTTAGTAAACTGAAATGCCGAAACAATCGGCTATTGGATTCTCGGCGAAAAACTAAGTGTGTAAACGCCGAAGAATAAATATTTTACTTGGAACGCCTAATAAAGTTCCAGAAGTTTGTTTAAAGACTGTATTCGATGAAATTTGGACACACGCAATTGTTCGTAACTTTTGAGCGTTTGGGTAAAAATTATTCAAAATTTAACTGAATGTATTTCATTGTGTTGTGTCAATTTTTGTAATAAGTTTCGTGAAAATCGATCAAGTGATTTCAGTGATGGCTTTGAATGAAGAAATAGTGCGCCAACAAATTTTGGGCACTCACTTCGAAAACCTAAACGTTTCTCATCGATGGATCGGAAAACAGCTCGGAATCGCACATCCAACCGTATCTCATGTGATCAAAACGTTCAAGGACCGTAAGACAACCAAGCGAAAAAATGGCAGTGGCAAAAAACGTGGCACATCAAATCCGGAGAAGGCCAGGATGGTATTGTACCAATTTAAGCGTTATCCCAACATTTCGATCAGGGATGTTGTGAAAAAGGCGAAAGTTTCAGTTTTTTTGTGTGCAGAAAACAATGAAACGTTCTGGATTACATGTGTACAAGGTCCAGGAGGCATCGATCCGGAGCGATAAACAGAACTCGGTGGCCAAAACTCGTGCAAGAAAACTGTACAGGGAGTGGCTCACAAAACCGTTCTGCATTGCGATGGACGATGAGATCCACATTAAAGCCGACGCCAAACAAATGCCAGAACAGGAACACTACGTCGCCACCTCTAAGTTGGTCGTTCCGGAGAGTGTACAGAAGAAGAAACTGTCGAAATTGCAAAAAATCCTTCTCTGGCAAGCGATCTGCGGATGTGGCAAAATGAGTCAGCCCTTCATCACCTCTGGGACCGTCAACGGACAAATCCACAAGGACGAATGCCTCCAAAACGACTTCTGCCCTTCTTGAGATCTCACGATGGCCCGACACTGTTTTGGCCGGATTTTGCATCTTGCCACTATACCCGGCCCGTCTTAGACTGGTACAAAGATAATAATGTAGTTTTTGTACCAAAAGACGTCAACCCTCCAAACACTCCGGAACTTCGACCAATCGAAAAATTTTGGGCAATCATGAAGACAAAGCTCGTTAAAACTCCAAAACTGATAGAAAATGAACTTGAACTAAAGAAAGTGTGGTTAAAAGTAAGTAAGCAAGTCGGTCCTATAATTGCCCAAAATTTGATGGAAGGGGTCAAGGCAAAGGTGCGGGCATTTGGGTTAGGAGAAGAGGTTTAATAAACCAATAATGTCAAAACTTAACCATTTAGTAATACTTTATTTCCAGAAAGTTTGAAAAGAATCGGGCTTAAGGAAAAAAAATTGTGACCTATTTTGTGTGTCCAAATTTCATTGAATACAGTCTTTAAGTGGTGAATCTTGTGGTTCACAGTTTTCAGAAATCAGTTTTCGCCGATAGTGATCGGTCCGTTAGCGTCCGAATCGCCCGTGTGTGTCCCCAATCCCTGATGGAGGTCACGAGCCTGCCTCTATCACACCGTTTTTTAACGTATTTACATAATTGTAGCAACCGTGTTGTGTACAGAAAAAATGACAGCGTTATCAATTGATTTGAAGCTGTCGAAAACAGTCAAGCAACAACACGCGATGGTTTGTTCGTAGAAGAAGTTAAATATGGTGAGGCACCTGGTGTCCGCCGGATATAGGTCTGTCTGTCTGTCTGTCTGTCTGTCTGTCTGTCTGTCTGTCTGTCTGTCTGTCTGTCTGTCTGTCTGTCTGTCTGTCTATTGTCTGTCTGTCTGTCTGTCTGTCTGTCTGTCTGTCTGTCTGTCTGTCTGTCTGTCTGTCTGTCTGTCTGTCTGTCTGTCTGTCTGCTCCTGTCTAGTTCCGTCTGTCTGTCTGTCTGTCTGTCTGAGGTCACGTCTGTCTGTCTGTCTGTCTGTCTGTCTGTCTGTCTGTCTGTCTGTCTGTCTGTCTGTCTGTCTGTCTGTCTGTCTGTCTGTCTTTGTCTGTCTGTCTGTCTGTCTTGTCTGTCTGTCTGTCTGTCTGTCTGTCTGTCTGTCTGTCTGTCTGTCTGTCTGTCTGTCTGTCTGTCTGTCTGTCTGTCTGTCTGTCTGTCTGTCTGTCTGTCTGTCTGTCTGTCTGTCTGTCTGTCTGTCTGTCTAGTTCTGTCTGTCTGTCTGTCTGTCTGTCTGTCTGTCTCGCCCGTCTGTCTGTCTGTCTGTCTGTCTGTCTGTCTGTCTGTCTGTCTGTCTGTCTGTCTGTCTGTCTGTCTGTCTGTCTGTCTGTCTGTCTGTCTGTCTGTCTGTCTGTCTGTCTGTCTGTCTGTCTGTCTGTCTGTCTGTCTGTCTCGTCTGTCTGTTCTGTCTGTCTGTCTGTCTGTCTGTCTGTCTGTCTGTCTGTCTGTCTGTCTGTCTGTCTGTCTGTCTGTCTGTCTGTCTGTCTGTCTGTCTGTCTGTCTGTCTGTTCGCCTTGTCTGTCTGTCTCGTCTGTCTGTCTGTCTGTCTGTCTGTCTGTCTGTCTGTCTGTTCTGTCTGTCTGTCTGTCTGTTCTGTGTCTCTTTGCCATAGTTTGGAGTGCAAAAATTCTTCTAAAGACTGGCCGGTACTTGTTTATACTTATCTTTACCAATCAGACTAAGGTCAGCGTGGCCTCTGCTGTACACAGAAGTTGTTTCCTTTGTAATCGGTCCATGGCTGTACCTCGCCAACCTCGCTGTCTGCGGAGGGTCCGCAGGTCGCCTTCTACTTGATCGATCCACCTTGCTCGTTACGCGCCTCTTCTTCTTGTACCTGTCGGTTCGTTTTCGAGAACCATTTTCACAGGGCTGTCGTCCGACATTCTTACGACATGCTTAGCCCATCGTAGTCGACCGATTTTTGGGATGTGTACGATGGGAGCTCTTCGTTGGAGATCCGTGAGCCATTGGATTCAGCTTCTTCTTTTTCATATGGCGTTGGCGGCGACAACGTTGAGTCATGGTGCGGAAAAAGATCTTCCACGATCGCCTTCAACTTGTCCGGACACATTTCAGTGGAAGTCGCCGGGCTCTTCAACATTGCCACCACGATTCGATAGGCGTTATCCCATAGGTTCGCATCAGCTTCTCGGCAAAGCTCTTTGACGCAGTTCGACTTGCTCAGCCTGATCTCCGTTTTGAGAGCCACGCGGGCTCCGCGAAAAACGGGTCTCCGTTCATCCCTCTCGGCATCAGTTCTTGCCCTCTGCATACCTCCCGCTCGGGGGCATGTATCACGGAGGGTACTGAGTGTTCCGTTCCACCAGTAAGCTGGTGCCGTCGGCACCTGGGCTGCAATTTCCTTGGCATTGATGCATCACAAGCCATTACTATCGCTTCTGTCACTTCTGTGTTCGAAGCGCCTCGATAAAGACCTCCTTGTCGAAGTCCTGTATCTTCCACTTCCGCTCGCGGGTCCTCGTTTGCGTCGACTCTCCAGTTGATGTCCTCCGTAAGCGAAGGACTGCAGAACGTGACATCGATTATCGATTCACGACGAGAGCTTCTAGTGAGCTGTATCCTCTTGTATTGGTAAGTCTGCTACCCCACTCAACAGCCCAAGCGTTGGAATCGCCTCCGATGACTACCATCTTTCATCCGACAGTATCAGTGAGTGCATCCAACATCCTGTTGTACTCTTCATCCGTCCACCTTGGAGGTGCGTAACAACTGCACACAAAGATTCCATTGATTTTGGCAACCACGAAACCGTCATATGAGCATTCGACCACTTCTTGGATAGGGAATCTACCGATCTACCAACACCCAATTGTTGTTTTCGAGGGGAACCCGATACGGCTCTGCAATGATCGCAACATCACACTTCGTCTCTGTTGTCGACTGCAACAACAGTTGCTGTGCGGTGTCGCAATGATTCAGATTAATTTGCGTTATCTACATCATTGTTGGCCTGCCTTCGCCTTTTTGTATGGTCTTTTCCGTCCTCCGGCTTTCACAGCATGCACCTGGGTTGCTCCGTGCAGTCTCGAGCAACGTGTCCGTTTCCGCCGCATTTCCAGCACCGTTTAGACCTGTCTGGACCCTTCCAGTTTCTGGACTGGTGACCAAACTCCATGCACTGGAAACACCTCTCCATTTGCTTGGTGACTCGGGGAGCCAGTCACAGCGAGCACACCGACCATCCGTCTTTGATCTTGCCTGTTTCCGCCAGCTTGTTGGCCGCCTCTGCAGGCAGTCCGATTGCCGCCGTCTGAGTGCCTCCAAACGCTTTCCTTATTCGGATTTTCACCTGTACTTCCAGGTTGCACTGACCGGTCAGTGCATTCCTCAGCTCTTCTTCAGTCGTAATTTCGTCCAGATCCTTGGCCTCGACCACTGCTTCCTATGAAGGAGCTCTCACGGTTGCCTCGCTGCCCAACGATTTCACAAGGATTTCCCTGTACTCTGAGCTCTTAACCGAATGGTCCTTTTTGAGCTCGAGCAGCATCCCTCCTTTTTGGGTGCGTCTGGTCTTTAACACGTTATCGCCCAACTCCTTCAACTCTGGGTCCTCCCTCACTCTCCTGAAAAGAGCAGCGTACGATGTCTTGTCGTTCGCTTCGACGATCAACGCATCGCCCTTTTTCATATCTCTTGGAGGTCAACGGTGTTCTTTTTTCTTCTGTCCCTTCTTCCTTTTCCTTCCGCTTCTTTTTCACTTGCTGGCTTTCCACAGTGCTCCATCCGTCCTCTTTCCGATTGCTGGCGCGCTTCAGTTCATTTTTCTGTTTTTCGGGACTTCCTCTTCTCCTGGCGTGCCCCTGCCCCATTTTCTCTGAGAGAGTATTCCGGTGTCTCTAGATGTTCAGCCGTAGCTCTTTCCGCGGCCTTCGCCAGAGACTTCTCGGCTGTTTCCGCTCTCAGTTTGAGCGCCTTATGCTCAAGTTCCGCAACTGAAGCGGCAGACTTGATGCTCGTCACCAGTTGCTTAATCTTCAGGTGCACGTTGTGTTTGTCTTTGACAAACTCGTAAAGCTCGTTCACTTTTCGTCTCACTTCGACTACGCTGGACTCTTGGGCATTGCTCCTGTTCGATGTCGGTGCACTCGCTGATTCAGGAACGCTAGCTCCCGCTGGCTTACTTGGGGCTCGCTCCGTATCGTATTCGTTATTGCAGCGATTTCCAGCGGTCGCTTCATCATTCCACTTCTCCGGAACGTGCCTGCGTTCTCATCAACAACGTCGTTATTGATTGGTGTCTCCATTTTATTGGGTCCCCCCTCCGCACCACTATCACCATCCGTTGTACCTAGTCGCTTTCGTGATCTCATGGTTGTCTATGAAACAGGGAGGCCACGCAAGGGTTGAACACGTTCCTTCATGGGGCTCGTTTTCAGAGGCAGATCAGCGTAAGTCGGGAATGTTACATTCGAGCCTAGTACCCATCAACTTGATGGACAGATGATGAACGTATCCGGAGGCCTGCCAAGGTTTTACCGGGACGGAGGCAAACGTACCTTTAGCCCACTCACCGTTTCAAGTTGGTGTAACCCTTCTTTACTCAGGGAGCAGAACAGTACGAATGTCAGCCCATCGTCGGCAACCAGTTCGTATTCCGTAGTCCGTTGTCGTTTGCGTTGGCCAGTATGACACAATCAAGATGTAACTGGTATCGATCCTGATGTGCCGATTGGCAGTCCGGCTGTTGGGCTATGGCACTTTGGAAGCGGTACCAGGTCGCCTGTACGGAGTTGCTTACAGATGTGTTTTTTTTATAGGGATCCAACAGAGCCCACTGTTGAATCCTCGCCACATCCTAGGCATCCTCTGCTTGAGCTGTCTGGAAACCAAAAGCTCGGTCACTCCCCGAAGGAAGAGCCATAGGTGATAATGCACACGGATGTGTGAACGGTTTTTGCTTAGGAGAATTTCCAAGCTTCCACCCGACTTGCAGAAGGGGGGTTCGTCAAGGCCCTGGACTCCTGTCCCTGCTGTCTGTTCTGTGTGCGTGTGTGTGTATTTGCTTTTATGCATGGTTCTGGAAATCCTTATGGACTGAGTTTTGTCCAGTGTTCATTGATTCCGTCTCTGTGGCGAAGAAACTACTATCTGTATCATGATTCGCATGTTTAAAGTGTGAACCACCATACGATGTATCATGGAGCTTCTCTTGATCCGCATCTAAGGCTGCATCATCTTCAGGATCATTATCCGCTGACAGGAGTGGATCATCATCCGCTTTTTTTGAACAAGAACTTCCACATGTTGCATCTTCACCAGAGTGCTTAGAGTCGGTCAAATATTACATGACATGCTATATAACGAGAGCAGGTTTCGCGTCTTTTTATGTTTAATGCCTGAATTGCGACTTTCAGAGCCACGTTAGGGATTCCATCCGGTCCAGGTGCCTTCTTCACCTTAAGCCTTTTCGCCACTGCCACGAGCTCCTCGTTCGAGACTTGCATGGCCTCAACGTTACTTCTTTATTCTTCGCCGTACGGTGTACGTGGCCACGTCGTTGATTCGTGCGTTGGGAAAAGTCCATCTACGATAACCTTCAGTTTTGCTGGACATAGCTCTGCAGCCATTGTTGGGCGTTTGATCTTCGCCATAACAATACGATACGCATCGCCCCAGAGGTTAACATCAGCGATTCGGCACAGCTTCTGGACACGTCTTCTGGCTCGGAGACAACTAGCGCGAAAGGTGCTGAGTTGCTCATTCCACCAGTAAGCTGGGCGCCGCTTGTTCCTCGGCTGCAGTTTCCTCGTCATGGTTGCGTCGCAAGCCCTTACTAACGTATTCGTCAGCTGGTCAGTTCGTTGTCGAATCGAAGTGCCTTAACAAAGAGTTCATTGTCGAAGACCTTCGTCTTCCACTTCCCCTCGCAACTATTTGTCCTTTGTATTGCGACAGGATTTCACTGGCCAATGCAAGACCGGCTCGCCAGATGGTCGCTATGGGTATACTCCACACACACACTACAGTTCGTATTTGTCATACGCATCGGACTACAGAAGGTTACATCGATTATGGAATCACGACTGTCCCTGCAAAAAGTGCTGGCGGAACCTACGTTCGATAGTGTAACTTCCAGCTTAGCCAGAGCTTCTAGCAGGCTGCACTCTCTAGCGTTGGCACATCTGCTGCCCCACTTCACAGCCCAAGGACTGAAGTCTCCTCAGATGACGACCGGTCTTCTTCCGATGAGTTTTTCAGTCAGGGTATCAAGCATCTGGTGGAACTACTCCTTGGTCAACCTTGGGGGACATAGCAGCTACATGCGAAAATCCCGTTGATTTTGACGATCACGAACTCTTCGTATGAACCAGACACTACTTCCTGGATTGGGAATCTGCCCATCGCCTGTGCCGCAGCCATCGCCGCTCTATCTGCAACCCAGTTTCCCAGCATTTTGCAAAGCATGCATCTCGGTTGCTTTGTTCAATCTCTTACAAAACGACCCTTCTCCCCGCAATTCCTGCACAGATCGGATCTGTCAGGACCTTTGCAGTTCCTCGCCTGGTTACCAAAGCCCATGCACTTAAACCATCTCTCCAGTTCTTTTGAAACTCGAGGGACGACTCTCAGTCAGCACACCGACCACCCAACGTGTACTCGACCCAACTCCAACTGCTTGTTGGCTGCAGCTGTCGGCACAGCCGCCGTCTGTGTGTCACCGTACGTCTTCCTCAACCGGATCGTCATTGGTGCATCTTCAAAATCATAGTGTAAATGCGGCGCCCTCATCAGCTCGTCCTCTGGTGTATTTTCGTCAAGATCCTTGCGCTTGATCACAGTCTCCTGTGGAAGAGCTCTAACTATCGCCTGCTCATCAAGAGAACGAGCGTCTGGAAAACTGTGCTCGGGTGTGTGTGTGTGTGTGTGTGTGTGTGTGTGTGTGTGTGTGTGTGTGTGTGTGTGTGTGTGTGTGTGTGTGTGTGTGTGTGTGTGTGTGTGTGTGTGTGTGTGTGTGTCTGTTAGTTGGTCCAATCTTACTCTCTTTGGTCTTATGGAAGCAAGCTGTTTACAACAATCCCTCATGTGACCATTGGAAGCAGCTTTTATTCCTCACGCTTAGATCAGTTTACCTAAATATGGGTAAATAATACCCATAATCGCAAAAAGTGCACATACCTATTTATGGGTACGTTACTACTTACCCATATTTGAGTATTTTTTCCCATACAAAATTACTCAATTATGGGTAAGTAGTAACGTACCCATAAATAGGTATGTGCACTTTTTTGCGATTATGGGTGAACTGAGCTTAGCGTGCAGATTTGGAAACATTTAATTTCCAAACCAGGCACGTTTTTACTGGCACGTAGATGATTGTGAAAACCTTAAGCCATTTTTATTAAAAGAATCAATATGTGAAGGTAAGAAATTCAAAAACCTTTTCAAAATTAAATTGTCTGCGTTTAGGGTGCTTCATTAGGCAGAATTTATGAACTTCAATACAATTTATCTATCAGTGTAAATTTGAACATTTGCTTCTTCTTAAATGCAGAATTTGAAATGGATGAATTCTAGGATTTTTTTTTTCAAAAGGGCCAATCTAACAATGAGAGGCTCTCTCCTCTCTCGCTCTCTTTCATTTATTACAGCGCCATTATAAATCTTTTGATGGATTCTTTAGAACAGATAGAAACACAACAGTGCTGACTACCATACTCTACAAATAGTTGAATGAAAAACGTAACGCTGAATGGAATATGAATGAAAGAGAGAGTAATCAATTGCAGATTCGCCCTAATGAAAAAAAACCCTAGAATTGTTAAATTGCATGTCAAAAGTAATGCTAAGAAATCGGTAATTTTGAAAGTTTATCTTCCTTCAATACTATTACCCAATAAAGACTGGATTCGGAAAAAATGAGACACACAAAAATTCATTTTAAATCGGATACTCCTCAAGGATTAAATAACTATACATTAGCTATGTTTTGGCATAATTTATTTATTGAATTCCTTCCCCCAAGCTGAATGCTCGTACATTTCTCTTAACACTGCTCATGAGATCTTCGGCGAGCCTTTGTCCATCTTCCTTACACAATTTCTCTCAGTTTTTCTTCAAAGCTTCATCGGTTTTGAATGTTCTTCCGCTTGTCTTCAACTTCTTCTTCATTATCACCCACAATTTTTCGATCGGACGAAGTTCTGGTGTATTCGGCTGGTTCGCCTCCTTCGAGACCACATTAACGCCCTTCGCTTCGTACCAATCGATTACAGGCTTGGCGTAATGGCACAAAGCGAGATCCGGCCAGAACAGCGTGGGACCACGGCGAGAGCGGAGAAAGGGCAGCAAGCGCTTCTTCAAGCATTCCTCGCGGTAAATCTGCCCGTTTATGGTGCCGGTTGCAACGAACGGCTTGCTGTACCGTCCGCACTCGCAGATCGCCTGCCACAACAGATACTTCTTCGCGAATTTGTCCATATTATTCTTCCAGGACCTTTTCCGGAACCTCAATGCCGGACGTACCGACAAAAAAACCGAGGCCGAGGATTTGTTTGGTGTCCGCCTTGATATATGTCTCGTCGTCCATGGCGAGACAGTCTGGCTTGACCTGCCATTCACGGTACAGCTTGCGCGCATGCAATTTGGCCATCGTGTTTTGCTTGTCAGTCCGGTTTGGCACCTTCCTGACCTTAAAAACACGTAGCCCAGCCCGCTTCATGGTCTGCTGGACGAACCACTTCGACGAATTGACCTTTTCGGCCACGTCTCGGGTGGAAAGGTTCGGGTTATGCTTAAAGTGCTGCATAATCTTCCGCGCCTTCTCTGGGTATTCCGTTTTCGGTCTTCGGCCGCTTCCAGGTGGTCTTCGTCTCCTGGAACATCTTCACAACGCGGGACACGGTGGAATGGTGGATTCCTTTTGCCGATCCATCAGTGCGACTGATCAGTTATCGATCACCGCGCCCAGATTTGCTGGCGTGCTCTTCGTTCAATGCATCTTGAAAACTACCTGACAGATCGCGATAATTTTTGCACACATCAACATATAACTCTAAACTAGTATTACCCAAAATTTCATTAATTTTTACCCACGCGATAAAAAGTTACACCCAAAATAAAGTGTCGCATTTTTTCCGAGTCCAATCTTTATTAGGATATCTGTGTTTACGCATAATTTTGGTATGTGCACTTCTGAGCGATTATCGATTGTCGATCTTTAGGTATTCTAGTCTTAGCGTCTAGGCTCGTAAGCCAGGACACAAGGTGGAAATACCTTTGTCTTTGTCAATGCAGTCAGTAGAAATGGAGTGACATTAGCCTTATGAGCTACGTCACTCCCAATGATTCTCCTAAACCTGCAACAACTAGACGGAAGGACGGTTGTCACCATTTTCTCTTTTTTACGATTCGAAAATTTATGTTTAGAGTAAGCAATAAGCTAATTGTGAAGGCAATAAGCTTGAAATACTAAAAGAAGAAGAAGAATAGAATTAAATTCCAAAACCTTAAAATGAACATTTGCTTGAATGCTTGAGTTCTACCCAATCCTGAACGTTTCGTGATTCTCCAGAATGGTGCAGCGATTGTTTGCTTCGGATCCTTTTCCCGGAAGAAATCTCAGCCGAGATGTGTTTACTTAGGACGGGAAAGTTCCTTCATGAGCAAACTTTCCCACAATTGGGTACGGGAAGGATCAGACAGCAAATTTACAAGCAAATTTCATAAATTACCGCATGACCTGTTTCGAGGCATTACCTCCCGAGTTTATATTGTCTCGGCATCCACACGTGGAGGCAGTTTTCCCATCGTCATCGTCCTGCTTTCCCTCCCGCTTCTCACGACTTCCCACCTACTAAGCTATTAAATCACCCCCACCAGAGCACGGTCGAGACAGCAAGAATCTGTTTTCGCTTGAATGCCCCACCCCAAGCTTCGGGCATTTCTGTGTTACTGTTTTTGTGTAAACGGTTCTCCCTCACACCCGCCGCGAACCGACCGACCGACGGAGCGACCGATCAACCGACCGCGCGTCACATCAATTTACCCTCATCTCGGTTGTTATGGTTCGGAGTCGACATCACCGGCTCTCGTTCAGACGGTTTCTCTCCCTCCCAGGCTGGGTTGGACATTCTGCGATATTGACGGCTGTGGTGCGTGGTAGTAGTGGTGGTACCGGTCGACTCCACCAGCACTACGATATAGACAGACGGGCGCCCCAATCTCCACCGGTGTGGCCGCGAGGCGACTGCTCCCAAGAGCTCCAAAACCGGCACCGCCGGGCAAACTTCTCACAACAATATTCGGAACGTGTGGATTCGCATCATCCACACAGCTCGACATAACCTAAGCTCACACAAACAAGCGGTCTCGCGCGGCCACCAACATCACATCGTTGTCGCCAAATGTTCTTTGTTGTCTGAGCCGCGCATCAGCCGGGGCGAATAAACGTCATTTTCAATTTTTCGCATCCTTGGACAAAGCTGTCCTGATTAGCCGGAGGGGGACAATTTCGTGGAAAGCCCGAGCTCCGGATCATAACTAATACGACTCGACAGCGTCTGATTCATTATGGACGTTTCTTCCGACCAGATATCTTCGACTGACTGCAGCGATTGAGGCTTCCAAAGGCTTCCTTTCATCTTTTCCCTCGGGAAAACTCTTCACCTGTGTGTCGGTTGCAGGCAAAACAGCCGTCGAGACGGCAATCAACTAACCAAGCGAACACACGCTCGGAGAGAAAGGTCGTGGGCGCCACGACGGCAGCAGTTCAAAAGTAGGCCACCGCATTAAATTTCCCGGCACGCCCGGTTCTGTGTCGAGAAAGATCCTTTTCAGTGCTGCTCTGCCATCCCGACAAAAAGAGAACTTCTACATTATTTATTCCCTTCCGCACCGCCAACTGGGATGCGATGCCAAGTAAACATCACTCTAGAGCTCTGGCTTGGATTATGGGAAATGGAAAGTGACACCGCCTGCGGTGGTGGGAATTTTCCTTTCGTCTGTGCTTCTAAGCCGAGGTTGTGGGATGTGAGCGAGTGTGTGTGTGTGTGTGTGTGTGTGGCCGGAGAAGGATGAGGACGGTCAACGGAGGTGAATTGAATGCGATAAAGTTTCGTGGGCTCCCTTCGCCCTTTCGATCTCCTGCCGCGCTGATGGAACAAGAAGTATTTTGCAAGCGTGGCAAAAGTTGTGCCCGGGCCAAGGATAACCTTGTTGGTTGGTTGGTTGATTGGTTGCATGGGGCGCCGGTTGAAGGTTGTGCGGTAATGGATAGGGAATTTCCTTGGCTATTTCTGTTATTGTTATTTTTAGTGCTTACGTTCCATTAGGACCACAGCTGCGTCATAATGATTCGCGAAGAAAGTCTGTTGCAGGCGGCTTGTCCATCTTCCACGAGTGTCCCATACTTCCAGAATCTTGCTCCATTTGGACTAACTATTAGTCCAGCGGTAGTGACTTTCCGGATACTGTAGTGGCCACAGAGCTGCGCCAGTGCTTGTTTATTCATTTCCTACGTACCCCGTTTTCACATAAGCCTCCAAAGATGGTCCTAAGTAAGTAAGTGCCAGCAGGTCCACCTTGAACTTTATTCCACGTTTCGTGCTCGTAGAAGACTACCGGTCCTATCAGCGTCTTGTAATTCCGGTTATTATACCTCTCCGAATTTCTCAGCTGCAGTTGTTATCCAACGTCACCAATGATTTGAAGTGCACTTCGAAGTCATCTCTGTTGATAATCACACTTCTACCTGTGCGAGCTCTGTAGCGCTCGGTTCCTTCTTTCAGAGTCTACTTAGTCTTCGACGTATTCCTCCTTAATCCAACCTTTTGGTTTACTGCTCAGTAACCGCCTGGAACGTTTTTCCGACAATGTCCACGTTGTCAGTGAAGCAAATGAATTGACTGGATTTATTGAAAAAACGTGCCCCGCATGTTCAAGCCCGTACGTTTCATAACACCTTCGAGCGCCATGTTGAACAGGAGGCTGAAAAGTAATCATCTTGTGGAAGTCCTCTGCGTGTTTCAGAACGAGTACGATAACACACAACACTGTACCTTGGATCAAGCTAGTCAGTTTCCCGGGAAACCCGTTCTCGTCCATAATCTTCCATAGCTCTTTACAATCAATAGTATCGAATGTGGTCTTGAAATCGATACGTAGGAACTTGATATTCGCGACTCTTTTGGAGGATCTCAGTCAGTTTGAACGTAATTTCCTCTAGCATTACCTTAGATTAACTTCTTGTGCATAACTTAGTACTGAGAGTAGCACAAACATCACCCTTTCTTGACTAAGATGGGATTTAAACTTTTATTAGAACATGCTTCTTAACCGAGAAATACACAGTTTCAGTTGCCTGGATAATTCTTATGTTTGGTTGAGATTTGTGTTTCATTTGTATGAGAACCTTCTTTTTCAGAGAGGGGAGGGATCTTTCTTCAGGCAGACAGACCGACCGACGATTTGAATAATTGCCATTACTTTTTGCCCAAAATCAAAAATGTGATTCGAATTAGCTCGATGAGTTGTTCCGTTCTGGAATTATCGCCGAAAATAAACCGCGTAAACAATATCGTGTTAGAAAAGACTTCAGTGTTTCAATGCTTCCCACTGTGAAAACTTTTTTTTAAGAAATTAACATTAAAGTGGCCCCTCCTAGCAGCTATCATTTCCTTCGATGGATAATTTTCCAAATGAGGTCGGGGATTTGATCACTGTTCTACAGTGGAATTGTCGAAGTTTGATTCCTAAATTGGAAACTTTTAAATTTTTAGCTCACACTACCGGTTGTGATGCATTCGCTCTTTGTGAAACATGGCTCTCTTCTGAAATCGATCTTCCGATTCATGATTTCAACATTATTCGGCTTGATCGTGAGGATTCACGTGGAGGTGGAGTACTTTTGGGGATCAAAAAGTGCTACTCCTTCTATAGAATGAATTTTCCTCAAGCTCCTGGTATTGAAGTTGTCGCATGTCAGGCTGTTATTAATAAAAGCCTTTGCATTGCTTCTGTTTACATTCCTCCTAGAGCACCAATTAACCAAAAACAACTTTCAGATATTTGTTCGGTCCTTCCTGCTCCGCGGTTGATCATGGGAGATTTTAACACTCACGGTATAGGCTGGGGAGAACTGTATGACAACCGTTCTTTTTTGATATATGACCTCTGTGACAACTTCAATATGACAGTTCTCAACAATGGAGAATTTACAAGCTTGGCTGGTCCATCCTCGATTGGCAGTAGATTGGACCTCACACTTTGCTCGAATTCATTATCGTTGAACTGCACGTGGAATGTGATCCAGGATCCACACGGTAGTGATCATTTGCCTATTAAAATTTCGGTTGCCACCGGGTTGAATCCGTCGAAATCTGTCAACGTTACGTATGATCTTACCCGTCACATCGATTGGACAAAGTTTAGGACATCAGTAGATGAAGCCGTAACAACGGTAGAAGGGCTTCCACCGCTGGAGGAATATAACTTCCTCTCCAACCTGATCTTAGACAGCGCGATTCAAGCTCAAACTCGACCAGTTCCAGGAACGTCATTTCGCAGGAAACCTCCTTCCCCATGGTGGCATCAGCAATGCACCGAGGTTTACCGTAAAAAGTCCGACGAGTTCAAAGTTTTTCGTAGACGTGGAACACTTGAGCACTTCGGAAGGTACACGGATCTCAAACGCGAATTTAAGAGCCTCATCAAGGCCAAGAAACGCGGTTACCGGCGACAATTCGTGGAAACGTCGATGAATACCCTTTGGAACACGGCGCGAAGATTGCGTAACAGAACTACGAACAACGAGAACGAGGCGTATTCGGACCAATGGATCCTCAAGTTCGCGTGAAAAGTTTGTCCAGATTCTGTGCCAGCACAAATGTTTCCTCGCGAACCCACGAATTCGATAGATGAGATCAGCCTACCTTTTCAATGGTAGAACTCTCTCACTCTTTTCGTGTGGCAATACGGCTGCAGGGGCTGCTAGGATCAAGTTCAACTTGCTAAAGAACCTCCCAGACGTCGCAAAGAGGTGCATGTTGAACTTGTTTAATCAGTTTCCGGAACTAAACATTGTACAGGATGATTGGGGACGGGTGAGAGTTATTGCCATTCAAAAACCTGGTAAACCCGCGTCCGACCACAACTCCTATGGACCCATCGCGATGTCATCGCGATATTATGTATTCGAAAGTTGTTGGAGAAAATGATCCTTTTCCGCCTGGACAAATGGGTTGAGACGAATAACCTGCTTTCAGATACTCAATATGGTTTCCGCAGAGGTAAGGGAACGAACGACTGTCTCGCGTTGCTTTCCACGGATATTCAGTTAGCATTTGCTTAAAATAGAGCAACTGGCTTCTGTATTCTTGGATATAAAGGGGCTTTTGATTCAGTATCTGTTGAAGTTCTTACAGATAAACTCCACGCTTGTGGTTTTTCACCATTAATGAACAATTGTTTGTACAATTTGCTGTCAGAGAAACATATGAGCTTCTCTCACAGAACCTCTATAGCTTCACGATTTAGCTACAGGGATCCTGTTTAAGCCCTCTTTTGTATAATTTTTATGTCAAAGTCATTGACGGTTGTCTAAGTGACAACTGTACGTTGAGACAACTTGCAGCTGACGGCTTAGTGTCTGTCATGGGACCCAATTGGGTCGATCTGCAAGGACCCTTACAGGATACCTTAGACAATTTGTCTACTTGGGCTCTAGAGCTAGGTTTCGAATTCTCTACATAGAAAACTGAGTTGGTAGTTTTTCCCAGGAAGCATAACCCAGCACAATCGAAACTTTAATTTTGGAGTACACCGATAACTCATTCTCTGTCATTTAAATATCTTGGGGTCTGGTTCGATTCTAAGTGCACATGGTGATCTCACATTGAGTATTTGAAGCGAAAGTGCCAGCCAAGGATCAACTTTCTCTGCACAATTACCGGGACCTAGTGGGGAGCGCATCCGCAAGATCTTCTAACGTTGTAGCGGACAACGATTTTGTCGATTTTAGAATACGGTAGTTTTTGTTTTCAGTCAGCGGCTCGGTCGCACTTCATTAAACTGGAACGTATTCAGTATCGGTGTCTTCGTATCGCGTTAGGTTGCATGCACTCGACTCACACCATGAGTCTTGAAGTGCTGGCTGGCATGTTGCCCCTCTCCGATCGGTTTTCAGAATTATCTCTCCGACTCCTCACCAGGTGTGAGATTATAAACCCTCAGGTAATCGGAAACTTTAAGAAGCTTCTTGAGTTGTACCCTCAAACTCGCTTCATGACGTTGTACCATTTGTACATAACACAGGATGTCACCCCTTCGCTGAATATTCTCAATCATGTTTGCTTCTTCGATTTCGGAAATTCGGTTCATTTTGATTTATCCATGAAACAGGAGCTTCGTGGAATCCCAGAGCATCATCGTCCTATGATTGCTCCGGTGATATTTGCTGCAAAGTTTGACCTAGTTGATTCCACCAAAACGTTTTTCACTGATGGGTCTTTGATAGAGGACTCCGCTGGATTTGGTGTATACAATGAAAATTATAGCGTCGCTCGCAAACTTCAAGCTCCTTGTTCTGTTTTTGTCGTGGAATTGGCAGCAATTCATTTTTCCTTAGAAACTGTTGCCTCACTTACACCGGATCAATACTTCATTTTCACGGATAGTGTTAGTTCTATAGAGGCTATTCGCTCCTTGAGGCCGGTAAAGCACACCTCCTATTTTCTCGCGAAATTACGAGGTCTTCTAAGTGCTTTATCTTCACGTTCTTTTATTATTATCTTTGTTTGGTTCCTGACAATGCACTGACAATGGACTCGCTTGCAAGGGTGGGCGCTATGGAAGGCGATATTTGTGATCGACAATCGCTTTCAACGATTTTTCTATATTTTTCGTCGATATCAATCGTTAGCTGGCAGTGTAAATGGAGTAAAGAGATTTGGGGCGATGGCTACATTCTATCACTCAAGGTGTCTAAGAAATGTTGGTCAGGGGTTGGATGTGGGTCGAGACTTCTTCGTGATGTCTCGCCTCATATCTAATCATTATTCTTTAAATGATCATTTGTTCCGTGTTGGGCTGGAAGACGCAATCTCTGTGAATGCGGACAAGTTACCGGGACGCGATCCGATGTTGGTTTTGTCCTGAGCATCGTGGAGTCAGATCTGAGCATAATGTTTCCTTTCGGGCTCGAGGTAGACAACCCAATGTACCGATTCGAGAACATGTTTGCTGCACGCGATCTGGAGTTTATGAAACTCATTTATGTGTTTTTGACTAACAGTAGCCTTAGAGTTTAGTTTGATTAACTTACTTGATAAGGTTAAATTTTTGAAGATTGTGTGCATCGGTGTGTGATTGTGGTTGTGTGTGTGAGTAAGTATTTTTTTTTTATTGAAATCGTTCAATTAAAAATTGTAGCTTGAAATTCTAGATCTAAGAAAACCAACCAAGACCTTATGTTTTGTTCAAAATTTCCACCGTAATTTTCCCATCCATAAAATTGTAATTCCTATTAACATCGAGGCGGTCTCAAGTAATCGGTCTCACCCCCTTAACCTTAGTTCTAAGATAACTGATGTATATAAACATGAAAACTTGGCTCTGTAAAGTTGATTCAATTGAGCATGTACAAATAAATGAATTCATAAAAAAAATACTTCAGTGTATGTAGAAGATAGATTATGATTCCGTCACACAGAATGTTCACCAATATTAGAGCTATGAAGCAGTACTGATTATCCTTTTCATGATTAATTTTATTGAGTCTTAAACATTTTTAAACAACAATTCGAATGAAAGTAATATTTCCTTTTCCAATATTAGGAAAAAAATCAAAAGTTTGCTGATTGAAATCGCCTTAAATGTGAACCTTCACTTCAGGGGGAAGGGTAGACACAACTTCCTCAACAGAATGAACAAAATTCTCATATGTATCTTTACGAACTAGAGGAGGAAACTACCCCGAGGCAAACATATGTGTTTGACCTGGCCACATGTGTTCGAATTCTTTAAATATTTTAGTACTGATAGCCCCTGAATTAAATTTGACCGAAATCGCAATTAGCACGTCCCCTTCTGATTTATTTTCCGACTATTGAATAGTCCGGTCATCTCTAGAATATTGAAGTTATTTTAAAAACTTCTTCTCTTATAACTGTTTCATCCAAACTAGTTTCGTTTGCTAAAATTATTGAAATATAACAGCTCAAAATGTTATTGTGGATTGATCTAAGCCAGACTTTAACGGTTAAAATTTTGACAATCGACAAGAAAAACCCTGTCAGAGTTGAAGAAGTTATTTGGATTCTATCGTTCGACGAACTACAGGACATAACCTTGACTGTCAGAGCTCGAAGACTGAGTTGGATTAGACTTCTCCTATCGGTCCTAAGTACTTCTCGTTCTTCAACTTGTTAGCAACCGTGAAAAAAAGCCTTGAAGAATTCTTTTTTCTCGATCAAATTAAATCCAACTACAGCTGAATAACTCAATCAAGTCTCAACTATTTTAAACGCGCATAACCTCAAACCAAACTCTTCAACACTAAAACTAACTTCGCACCATTTTCCGCTGAATCATCAAACGCCCACATCAATCGTGAAAGGAGACTCACTCGCCAACTCATCTCAGTAGGCATAAAGATTGGCGCTCCTTGTCCTTGAAACCGATGATGACAACCGAACCGATCAACCAACCAAGAAGGGGAGAGACAGCCGACACGTGACGTCAACTGATTTGGAAATTCTAACCCATAAATATTCCCCCTGTGTGATGATAGCACGTTTTTCTTGACGGGTATTTTACACTGAATGTTCAAATTTACACCGCTTGGAAAACCTATGCCTCTTGCATGCATCGCCACACCGTCATCGGCGTCAGAAACAGCATCTTTCCAACAATAACAACAACAACAACAGCAACCATTCCGTCGAGCATTAATTTTTCACTCACCGTGCTTC
>JASCZW010014123.1:0-23704 GCA_034211315.2 Aedes japonicus | reverse complement strand
TCATCTACGCCCAGTGGAAACAGCAAATTCGGTGCCTTATCTTCTGGTACTCATTACAAACCAGTTGATCGCTGTTGATGATAAAATCTGTTATTACAAGTGTTTGAAGATACCTCTGTCTGATTGGCCGTCAGAACTTCGATCAGATTTTAGCGTCAGAGCGGAGATACATTGCTTCGAGACGACAAGCTGCATGATCAATGAGGTAACTGTACATTCGTTTCTGCGCCTAACATGGTTAAATATCGTTGCTCGGACGTTCTCCCAGGAACCCACTACAACGGAGTACGTGCTTATCGCACGGTTTGTAAAGAGTGTCTCTGCATTGTGACCACTTCCAGATTCAAAGAATCACTACAGCGTTATCTGTAGATTCACATCTAATTTGAGGCAAACTTTCTGCGAGCGGGACGGATACATATACCAAAAGCCTTCTATATGATAAGCAATGATTTATATCATCAATTTCCTCTCAGTCTGGCTCAATCCGCCAAGAACGGATCGCCAGCTTCACCTTGAACTGGGCCTGATAAAGCGTACTCCCGCTATTGCCATGCCTCGATATTTAATCTGCGTTCGTCGCGAGGTTGTTCGCTGTTGTTGGGCTTCATCGTTACCGGGTTCGACCACATTCATCATAGTATTATCGTCTTCGTCTGCCGTCCAGAAGTCATGATATCATCCGGCGTATGCCAGAGGCCCCAGGTACAGACGAAGCGGATCACCCTGTCGAGACGCATCTTCTGCGTCAGGCATTGACTACCTAATACACATTCCAAATCGCGTCTAGTAGCCGATTGCTGAAATCTCATTCCTTCCAGAGTCTATTCGCGGAAACGGCGATCAACAAAACGCACGGTCCAGATCGTTATCCAGAGCGCATCTCAGCGGTGCTGTTTTGAAATGACAGATCAGCGGTTCTTCGAGCATTTGTTATTTTGGTTACCGTCATCACCAACGGAGTAGCATGTATTCTGCCTGGAGGATCTGCCAAGACTTGTAACAGTCTGCAAGCAAATTGAAGGCACTTCTCTGTCACTTCACCTTCTTACAGAATCTCAAGATATCCCATCGTAGAATTTGCCATAATTCATTGATGAAAGCCTCAGATAAAATTTTAGGCAGCCCACTGGTTCGGAGATTTCAACAATTTCTTTGATGGCAGCTGTTCTCGTTTTGATCTATTGTGTCAGATTCATTTACACGGCTATTGTTTTTAATGGCACAAAATCATTGAGGATCAGAGTGGATCATAAGGCTCAAAATGATCCGACTGACTTTCCATTTGGAGTGTCAACTTGATCTCGGTACATCAAAACGACTGCAACGTTGCACTCCTTCCATGGACGCGGAATAAAGGTTGCTGATCAGCATAGTTTCGCTTGCCTCCGGTACCATCCGAAAACTGTCTCAGGAGACGATTTGTGATGGATTTATCGTATATCGTACTCAGCTGTTCTGGAGATACGCTCTTCATAAACATCGATATATCTCGACGTACTCGTATTCTTTCCATCTCAAAACGAGATTAATTTCAGGCCTTGCATAGATAACCTTCACGAACGATTCTTCGAACGTACCCAGCATTCCCATTTCCATTTAGGCTCATCAGTTCCGGGTGTTGCATCGCAGCTTTGACGTTTGATTTCCAAGTAGTACTCCCGCATGTTCCAGCCGTTCCACAATCTTCTGCCCGATAGTCAGCTGCTATGGATTGATTTCAACGAAATCTAAATTTTCTTCTGCAAAATAATTGAGAAGGGTTTTGGCATAGTGAGTCGATCAAACCAAAACAGTGGAGGTACTCATGCTCTATATGTTGCACAATCTCTCTGGAGACATCAGATCGATAGATTCGCATTTACTCTGGTAGTGTAAATGCTTCCGATTCCTCAACCACAGGAACATGCCGTTTGCCATACAGTACTTCGATCGAATTCCTTCATTCGTCCGCACGTCACATCCTCCCCAACGACGGCAGCAGAGCCAGGACCTGAACAGGCCTTGTCCTACACGTCCGAAACGCATGCATCTGACGCTGCAAAGACGTGAATCATATAATTGAATTACCGCTCTCTGTCTCATCTTGTTCGAGATTTCCGTTTCTGTAGGTCTTCAGGTCTCGCTCTGATTACGCTGAATCATCTGATACTTCGTTCCATGTTTTTGGCCAAAATCACGTATTGACATTGGATTGAGGTGGTTGTACCAGTGGTTACCTATCTCTGTATCGAGTTGAGATGGCTGGTTCATAACTTGGTACCTGTCCCTGCCAATTGTCACTTGCCCTTTCATCACACTAGATCTTGGGTACAAAAGCAGTCTACTGCGCCTCTCATTGATCGCTTCACTTCACATTGCTTTAATTCATGACTAAAATAAACCTGCTCCACTAACAGTACTGTGGATGCAGTGATCACGGTCTTAATAAACGATTGCAACTAACACTTCTCCCAAAGTTTGCTCGATTCAGACTAGCGAATTTCATCAGCTACGTAAAGCGTCTCAGTTCCATTCCATGTATCTGTAATTACATCAGTTCTGATCAGTAAAGGAGAAGCAACTATGATGTTACACGGTCTTTTTTTGATTTGTTCTTCATGATTACATTTAATTTCTCTGCCATAGTTCCGGGCTTGGAAGAATGGGTTTCTGCCTTCATCCGAAGAATATCTCAAATCCATTAATGATGGTTTAACACTGCATGATGCACGAAACTGTTGCCGCTAATTCCAAGTATTGTCATTAGCCATATCCCAATTTTCAATTTTCCCAATACATTACTAGGCAAACGCAGAATTTGGACAGCACAAACAAACGTTATGCCGACAGTCAAACGCACAGCATGGTCGTTCAGAGCATGTGACCATCATTGTCATACGCGTTACAACGCAAGTGCATGCGAGTTTCTCTATATTCGATACACTCCTTTATTAGGATACGTACAAATTAGATTACACTATTTCCTTTAATGCACACCTTACGTGAATCTTCCCAGACATACTTTGATATAATCACCTAAATTGCCCGTCGACTCGCAGTTTAAAAGATGGACAATAGCCTTCGAGCCGTTGATTACAGTCTAAATGGGATCACGTGCACTCATCAGCGAAGGAATTGATCTAGTAATTGATCGCAAAAAGAAAAGATCCAATGAATTATATTTCATGATACCATGCGTTTGAGTTGCTGTTGTCATAATCCTTCAACGATCACATCGAGCGACAACGCATCCACTGTACAGAAAAGTATTAATCCAAAGTAAACAAGGCCTTTCTTCCTTCACTCACAGTGCCAGTATCCCGGCATTCACTGTGCAGCAGTACACTCATTGTAACAGAAACGAGTTTCAACTGACTTGATCAGGACAGGTATTAGTTGAATCTTCTGGCAGCTGCCTTCTGAACATCATCGTCAATGCGTTTCGTCTGTTTGTTCATCTGTCTGATGCCAGACAATACTGGCACTGTCCCGAGCACTACCGTAGATTACTCGGCGGAGCACGGAGCCGCCTCGGTGATCCAGCCCTCGACGGCCTTCGCCTCCATTCAGTTGCCATTTTCGCGATCACTCACCTTACATTGCCCCATTGATTTTTCATGAGAAAAGACAGAGCACGAGGGTTGCCAGATGGCGAACAATGAGGCCAGGAAACAAGGCCCTCCAGCAGCCTCCTAAATTCGGCAGGCCAGGACTGCAACTTCGGTGATTAAACAGCCCCAGAGCAGGAGCTATCACTTTGTCTATTTCTCGGTTGAGATTAACCCGGCAAAAGGAAGAAAGCCTGGCAGCTGAGCTGGTCTCCAGACCCTCCTTCGAAACACAATGAGCCGCTCTGCACACGCAAGGCAATTCGTTTATTTACCAAGGAAATTAGTTGAAGTCATGGAGGAAGAAACGGCGAGTTCCAGCTTTATCACGCTAATGTCTCGATTGATCCATCTGCTCTCAATGTTATATGGAGTCAGGGGACGGCGTCTCCGCTCCAGCCTTCGTCATTACAAAGAGGCGCTGAAAATCCGACTTATGAGCTCATTTGTCTCTTCCTTGTCATTTGCCTGGCACAAATATATATTACTATAATGAGAGTACGTCAAGTTTCCTTCAACTTCAGTTTCATGTACGCACGGACGGAAGGAATCACGTCTGTCTTGCCTCCCGACGTGGAAAATCTTGGCAAAGAAGGAAGGCATCCAATGAACTTCAAATTGAGCCTTTTCCTTCAAATAGGTCAGAGTGTGTGTGTTTGATTTCGTCTTTAATTAGCTGTCCATATCACTAGCGAAGGAATTAAATTGTGGTATGGTCAGGGAAATATTATAACGGCAAGCAGTGTGGGTTCAAGAAAATATCTATTCTGTAGATTGTCAGAAAAGGGAAGTTAAACAACCCTGTCCATTCGATGATTTCTTAATAGAAATTACATTTCTTGAGAATTTAATAAAGTCCTTCAGGAATCATCGCTCGAGGCTTGTTGTCCAGAAACAAAATGAATCAATTCATTAATGCGGTGATATCTACCTTCTGTCGAAGACAGCTCCATGATTAAGGACAAACTGTAACATTTGGGAGCAGCCGAAAAAATGCCTATCGCCTACAGCTCTGCCTAATTTAATAGACCACGCATTTTTAACAACAGAATGTATATGCAAGAAGATGATCACATCTCATTATAACTCAAGGTAAAGCGAGATTCAACTAGTTACACTGAAAAGATAAGTTAGATAAGAAATTTGGTGCAAATACGGCTACAACTACTTATAATGCCATAAATCTCGAGGGATGGATTTACCCATAGTTGCTCAAATTGCTCCGTGACGTAACTTCGTCCCATTCCTTGATTTACAAATGCAAATTTGGTGCACGGCCTTTTCATGATGAATTAAAAGCATTGTAAGTCAGTACTGATCTTTACTTATCAAAACATTTAAACACAAACTAAAAATAATACTGCACGAAACACTTACAGATGTTCTCATATGATTTATCCAGCCATTCATCAATGAAAACGTTATAATTCACTATAACTCTCTGACGTTTAGATGAGCCACTTGAACAAACACCGCAAATTACGCATTCCACCTGAAATCTTACTGTCAACAACCTTCATTAACGCCATTACAACAGGCCATAGTTCGGCCATACAAAAATATGTACCCAAATGACAATGATTCTCTCGTAAAATTGTTATCTTAGCCATAAACAGCCAGTTTGTTACGTACCTGCACATTCAGTCCGCACACTTGCTCTTTATCAATTAATTGATCACTTGAAATCGCGTGGTTCAGTTTAACCAGTCAGCGAAGCTGAACACCAGCTGATTAATTGCCTTCGACATCTATCATACATTACAAACATGATTCTCTGATTACTGCTAAATTAATGACACATCTGGTATATTGCGTCGAATGAGTTGATGCCAGGTTACACATGATATATGAGAAATGTTTATCTATAAAATGATCGACGGCCGAGTTTCAGTTGTCGTCACGTCTTTCTCTCTCATCAGCACAGTAGTTGCGAGCTTAGTAAATTTCCGAAGCCATTTTTCCCGTGATTCTCATTGCATTGCATTTGTGCGCACCACTTAAGTATCTGTTGCTCTATTTCCAAAGAACGGGGCAGACATTTGTCAAGTGGATATTACTGTGTGTATATTGTGCACCTTAAATCTTCACAGAGAACGACGGAAAGTACCAAGACTGAACATCAGTAGCAATTTCCAGTGTGATCTACCTGACATTACTACCTGGAATGATACAATTGCTAAATAAGGTTCTCTGAAATTGAAAGTTACACAGCAGGTTGTCCCTTTACGTGGGGCTTGCCAAGTATCCAGCACTGCTAACGAGTGCCGAACTGTCCAGAGGCCCGCTAAGATATCATGGAAAAGTTCTCGAAGCCATGAAGAGACCTTCAGAAGTATATTTCTCAATTGTCTACGCAGGAATACTTATTCAGAAACTTTGCCAAGAATCAGAGTGGCCTGGAGCTACCTAGTTGAATAATTCGTCACTTGAAATGAGAAGAAAAATCAGTAATTTATTTCACTCCCAATTACCTTGTTTATCTCTGACAGGATTACGTGTATCTGGGCAAAAGATTCTTAAGTACTTGTACTAATATCCTGACCTGACTGAAGAAGTCCAGACAAAAACAAAATCATGCATCTGTCAAGATAGCTGTTTGAGTTGGAATTCAAAATGGCAAATACTAATTCCTTCTTCTCATTCTAGTTAACTTTCGTTTGAAGAGGACTTTAAAGAAGCCTGTTTGCGTTTTGGATCGCGTTGGCAGGTAGCACGAGTTCGAGCTGCAGCAGGTTTTGTTCGGGAACGTAGATAGCATTCTCGGCCAGTAGGGCATTGCTCATTTCCAGTACTTTGCCGCAGGCCCGTTGCATGGCTGTATGCCCATGCTCCAATCGTTCACTCAAGAGGAGCAACGATCTGCAGCGATGGAAGGGACAAGATCACCTGACGGCAGATGACGGAGAAACAAACTTGATCGTTTCAATCATCGCACTAGACTTTGATACAAGGGTCCCACATACCAAGGCCCCACCTTCATCTGCCCATTTGTTGTGCTAGATTGCGTCATCGAAACTCGTCGTAGATCTTAACATGAAAAAGGAAAGGTCTGTTGTTTTGGTACTATCTGCAGTAAGAACGAAATAAATCAAATGTTCCAAGGTCAATGAAGGTTGATTGTTTATCATATCAACGTACTGTCTCCATTTCGATGGAATGTGATAATGAAGCATTTGCTAATTGTTCTCAGAGCGAGGAAATTCCTGGAACACGCCTTCAAAGCGCTGATCATGCCGTGTCGTAACACCGTTTAGCATCAATAACTACATGTTCTTCACACGTTCGCATAGAATCCATTCGCTGCTTCCGCGGAAGTTCCTGGACAGTCCAACCTTCCCGTACGAGAACAAAGGAAGATCCGAGGCTGTTGCCTTGAGGTACGTCCGATATTCATAGTAGTAGTTCGATTGAGCTGAAACTGATCTGGCCACAGAGTATTACAGTTCGTTAGGTGAGGATTTCTAACCAACGAACTAAAGATCATCATTCAAGTTTGTTCAACTTTACTCAAATGTTTAGCATTGAAATGACCTGTTTGCTACCTGAGATTCGTAACAACGTCGACTTGAGATCTCTGTTTCCACTTCCAGAGATTACGGTGAAGGAAAGGTGAAGGCTTCGGGTTGAAATGACACGAAATCCATGCCGTTCGTGAGAGATGTAGTGTTCGCAACTACAAACAAATCAGCGTTCTGACGATTTATCTCGGTTTTGAGCAGGCACAGCAATGTGATTCCTCGATTTTTACATTTCCGGTTTGCCCCGTCAGAAATCGGGAACAGCGCGTTGGGCTATTTTCCCGGAGGCAACGAGTATTTGAAAATCTTCAAAAGATGAATCGTAAATACCGCAGAGCAATTTCATTACCAATGAAGAAATTTGATGATTACGTTTGGAGAGTACTAGCTAGTGGATTGCGGGACTAACGCCGATGTAACGCAGTGAGCATTGAGTGTCGAATGCCCTGCACTTCAGCGCTCTGCTTCAATTTGTTTCAATGCTGGCATGGTACACTTTGAAATGCTCAAAAATTGATCACATTCTCTGTCCACTGGTGTTAGCGATCCGTTTGAGTTGCTCATCACTCCATGATACATTGCCCTGTTTTTGGTCAGCAGCCTGTCGTGGCGTAGATCTTCATCCCCGAATTCAGCCTTCTGTTCCCGACGAGCCTGCGCTAATTCTGAACGCATAACATTATCGCCGAATTCACGCAGCATTTCGCCACTGCTGAATGACGACGCTTGAAATAACTCATTTACCTCGATTGCAAGGTCAGTGGAAACCGGGTTTTCTATCTGTCTGGGAAGATGAAGAAGACCGTTGTTGATACTTGATATTCCGCTCACACCTCTTCTAGCCAGTCTTCGACGAAGTGATCACGATCGCGGATATTGCCTGTACTCAATCCGTTTTTTCATAGTGCATTTTCAGTTTCCGTGAAAATTGAAAAATGCATATGTATTAAAATTTGGTTGAATAGGCACGCATTGACGGTTATTCATAAGTGTATTTATAATTATCGGCACAAAACTACAATGAAAGCTCAGGGTTATTCCGGAGAGTCGAAGCGATCGCCTGTCACCTGGTGAAGTGAGAAGAGTCACTCGCAGTGACGTGACTTCCTGGGGCAAATCAAGTGGAGAGTCACGTCACTGCAGGTGACTCTTCACTTCACCAAGTGATAAACGTCACTTTGACTCTCGGTAACTTCATATCTGTTTTACTGCATTTCAGTTTTGTTTTCATACCTGGTTATTACTAACTGAGTGTTTTAAATTAGCATTACGGCAAGTACATATTCTATGTTTCAGGGAGGCGATAAATTTTCTTAACGAAAATTTAGACAGACTGAATCTGCTTCAATTCCAAGCATACGTATTGTTATAGAAGGTACTTAGCCGATTTAGCTAGATATCTCGAGTATGAGAAATTAATTAATAAAGATCTGCCCTATTATACAAATCACGAAAACTAGATTTACAAGACATGATTAATATATTGTTAATAGTACTATAATAATAGTAGTTCTTTTTATTTCAGATATCGATTAAAAGCAGATCGCACGGTCACGAATCCGAATAGTCCTGCTTTGAAGAATATCGTTTAGTGCTCCTCTCATATTCGAAATATATTAGCTGTTCACATATGTTTTAATCATAGTCTCTCTCGAAAATTACCATATTACTAGTCACATTAACGTACTCTGGAATTGCCTTCTGAATGAGGCTTCAGAATAACAAAACATTATGTCAGAAGCAGATAATTTCAACAATAATTTGATTTCCTCATGATTGCAATTTGTTGCCAGAACGAAAAAATGAAGAGATAGCATTGATAGTTCCGTTATAGGTTGCGGACAACTGAAAGATAACGAGTTGATAAATTACGGAAGCGGGCATTTAACAATAGTACGCGATCGATTGCTACATTCTTTACTGCTGTCTCGATGCCAGCGTAGTGGAGGGGAGCAATGGGCAAAGAATGCGACTGATCGTGCTCATAGCACACGCATTGCTTGCATAGCGAAATTATCTCCTGCCGTTTTATTTAGTATGCACGATTTTCACACTTGGTCATCAGCAAATATTTGTTTTATTTCCACAGCGTGAAAATTTAAACATTGGTCATCGAATGTAAAAATTGATAACCAGACGATGAAAGTCTCGAATCAGTTGCCGCATTTACGGCGTGCTTTCACGACACTCTCTCAAAAATTAACATTATATTCGAGATCAGACTAGCACGTACCACTGATTTCAATGACAAGAGTCGACTGGCCTTCATACTACTTCACTAAAAATCTCTATTTTCCATGCCATTTGTTACCACCTTCCAGGCGCTTGACTTCCTAAGATATTGATGTCACCCGAGAATAGCGCAAATTTCACGCCTGCTTCATTTGAACCACATTCTGAATTATAATACTTATTTGAATTTCATTTTAGCATAAAAGGTTTAAGGTAGTTGCATAAAAGGTACCATACATTACTGGGGTGAATATTCCGCATAAATCACAAATTACTCGAATCCATTTAACTTATTGTTGACGTTACATTCACTTCTAGCCGACAACTATAAATCCACCGTCTCCACTATAGCTCAACAATATATCAGATTTAGTATAAATAAATAATAAATATGCTGAATAGTGTTGGGTTAGGTTACCATAAAATGGCAATTTTCACGAACAAATTTTGAAGGTGTCACCCTATGTCAGTTAGTAAATTATTCATTCAAGTGCAGACAGTCTTCAATGATTAATATATAAACAATAACAATATGTTAATGTGGTCGTATTATGAAAATGAGATTAAACTACTGATTAACAATAACATAAATGATACAATATATCTTATATCTGAAATACAGCTCTAGCAAATTGCTTCGTGCCATGGGTATTGACTGATTTCAATCCCTTCGTTTAATTTCAAAATTTCAAACGCCTGGTTCTTAATTATCTAAAATCTTGGCCTTAAAATAATACTGAAAACAAAAATGGTTCCGGTAACATTATCATCCGGGAACGCTCACGGCGTAATCTAAATTGCATTTTGATTATTATAGTATTAGTTCTTAAATCTTGATGGCAGTATATTTATGCCGTGACTATCTTGCCAAACGAGCCTAGAGATGCCGTTCGGTTGATCTGTTCAAAATATAAATGTAGTCACGCGACAATACTGGCATTAGTTCCAAATTCCAAATTGATAATTCTGCTGGTTAGCTCCAGCCACAGCGTTAGTTCATAATAAAAAGCCAAATGACATTTGAATAGTCATACCAGCAGCCACTGGCCAATCCGCCATGGAGTGGATTGGCTAGGTGGCAGCGCGGTGTGATTATTTCAAATGTCTTCATTTTACATTCTCAACAACTTTGGTCAAGACGACAACTCTCTAGATTCTTATATGGCTAAGGTAACCAGCAGGGCCATCAATTTGGAATTTGGAACTAATCTGGTAATGTCACGTGACTACATTTTATATTTTGAACAGGTCAACCGAAGACGGCACTCTCTAGAGCTTCGTTTGGCAAAGATAGTCCGCAGCGCCATCTCTGCCGCAAGATTTAGAACTAATACTATAATATCAAAATACGGTTCGTTACGCACCGTGAAACTTTCCTTCCCTTTGTAGCAGATTCCCGGATGATAATGTTACCGGAACCATTTTTTTTTTATTTCAATGTATTTTTAAGACCAAAATTTTTTAAATGGTGCTTGGAAATTGACGTTTAGTTAAAATTTTGAAATTAAACGAAGGGTTGAAATCCGGGTCAATACCCGCATAACGAAAAACAATTTGCTATATAGTCGAAACTGTATTTCGAATATAAGATATATTATCACATTTTATGTTATTGTTATCGAATAGTTTAATCTCATTTTCACCATACGACCTCTACATTAACACATATTGTTATTGTTTGCCATATTGTCATTGAAAGGTTTATTATTGTCTGCACTTGGTCTGGATAATTTACTAACTTTTTGACATAGAGTTGACAACTAAAATTTTGTTCGTGAAAATTGCCATTTTTTTATGGTAACCTAACTTAACCGCCTATTCAGCATATTGTTATTTGGCCTTGTACCATCTGATATATTGTTGAAACTATAGTGGAGATTGTTAGTTTATAGTTGTCAACTAGAAGTGTAAATGACGTAACAATAATGGATGCGATCCTCAACAATAAGTTAAATAGTTCAGTATTGGTTTGTGATTATGCGGGTATTCACCCTAATGTCTTATGTGACACTTTTTTTGTACAACTACCTTAAACTGATTTTTATGCTAAAATGAAGAATTCCGTAAGATATTATAATTCAGAAATATTCAACTCGATTGGTTTAAAAAATAAAAGAGAAAGCAGACATTGAAGTTGCGCTATGCGTCAGATTTGACTCCAATATCTTAGGAAAGTCAAGCACTTTGGAAGGTGGAGATGATGGTTGGCGCGAATGAGCATGGAAAATAGAGATTTTTTATAGTGAGGCCAATTATTGAAATCGAGTCGACTCTTGTCACTGTTGAGTCGAGTGAATTTACGCATTACAGAAGTCGACTGAATCTGATCTCGAACTATAATGTTGAAAATTTTGAAAAGTGTCATTGAAATAACACACCATGCAGCAACAATTCAGGACTTTCATCATTCTGGTTATCAATTTTTACATTCGATGACGAATGTTTAAATTTTTCACACTTGTTTTGTGAATAATACAAATGTTTTAATGTGTGTGAATGTTAAGTGTGAAAGAGTCGGTGCATACCTAAAATAAAACAGCAGGAGATAATTTCGCTAGCACCGGATCAAGCAATAGGTAGTATATGAGCACGATCGGTCGCACATTCTTTTGCCAGCCAAGGGGGTATCCCTCTCCCCTCCCTTACCTTCCCAGCATCAGGGGTAGCTTGGTAAAAGAATGTGTAATCGATCGCATACTATTGTTCAAATGCCCTTCCGCTCGTTATCAACTCGTTATCTTTCAATTCCACAGCCTGCCGTATTCTAACAGAACTATCAATACTATCTCTTCATTTTTTTCGTTCTAGCAATAAATTACTGTCCACTTCTAGAGCCTCTCATGTTGTTGGGAAATTATCTGCTTCTGACAAATTTCAGCACTAATGTTTTTGTTATTCTGAAAACCTCATTCGGAAACTGTTCCAAAATTGCGATTAGTAATATTTAGTAATATAAGTAATTTTCGAGAAAGTTTATGATTAAAACATATGTAGACAACTTTAATATATTTCGAATATGATTCAGAAGAGGAGCTTTTAAACATTTATTCATAAAGCAGGACTATTCGAGACAAATCAAATCTGCTGTCATTATCTGAAAATAAGAAACTACTATTATTTATAGTACTATTAACAATATATTATCATAATAGGTTGCTAAAATCTAGTTTTCGTGATTTGGTATAATAAGGGCGAATCTTCAGTAATTAATTTCTCATATACACTTTCAGGGTCCTTCCTTAGCTAAATCGGTAAAGGCGCAGCTACATAGCAATACCATGCTTGGGGTGGCTGGGTTCTATTCCCGGTCTGGTCTAGGATTTTTTCGTTAAGGAAAATTTATCGCCTCCCTGGGCATAGGGTATGATTGTACTTGCCGAAAGCTCTTAACTAATAACTGTGGAAGTGCATTTAGAACACTCAGTTGAGAGCAAGCACTAACCGAATTGTGAAAACAAAAAGCTTGAAATGCAATAGAGGAAGCAAGGAAATATAAAGAGGGTTATTCCGAGAGTCGAAGTGACGTTTGTCACTTGGTGAAGTGAGAAGAGTCACCTGCAGTGACGTGACTCTCCATTTGCCCAGGAGAGTCACGTCACTGCAGGTGACTCTTCTCACTTCACCAAGTGACAAACGTCACTTCGACTCTCGGAATAACCCTCAAACTTTCACATTATGGACTGTACCGATAATTATAAATACACTTATGAATAACCGTCAATTCAAAATGCGTGCACTATTCAACCAAATTTTGGCTTACATAAAAAAAAAACTGATGTCATTTTTTTTCAATTTTTCGCAAGGAAGTTTGAAAATGCATGGTCTTTCTCCCGAGCAAAAAAACGGATTGAACACAAACGATGCACCGTCGGTGGTCCTTCGATCAGAAAACTGGCTAAGGAAGAAGGTGTGAGCGTCGGAGCAATTCAAAGTATCAACAACAGTGCTCTTTCGTAGATTCCCCCAGACGAGGTAGAAAACCCGGTTCCGCTGACCTTGCAATCGAAAGAAAGGTAAATGATTATTTCAAGCGTCATCCTTCAGCATCAGTCTGAGATGTGGCGAAAATGCTAAGTAGTTCGGCGACTAATGTTATGCGTTCCAAGGAGAGAATTAGCTTGCAGACTCGTCGGAAACAGAAGCAGCCAAACAGGCTGAATTTGCGAAACCGAGGGTTTGAAAGGTCTACATACGACAAACTGCTGACCAAAAAATAGGGCTTTGGTATCATGGGTGATGACACCTACATACAACTTCAAACGGACAGAATCGCTAGCACACCAGTGGACAAATGTGATCAACTTTCTGAGCACTTCAAAAGTGTATTCAATAACACCATGCCAGCATTGGAGCAAGTCAGCGAAGCACTCAGAGATACTCTCAGAGACGCATTCGACTTCAATATTCCTGCGATTACATCGGACTTCGTTGAATCCACAATCCGAAAGCTGAAACTCTCAAACGTGGTATGACCTGACGGAATTCCTTCATTGGTAGTAAAGAATTGCTCTGCAGTGTTTACGATTCCTCTTTTGAAGATTTTTAATATCTCGGTACGCCAGGGAAAATATCCAACACGCTGTTTCCGATTTCCAAGAATGGAGAAAAACAAAATGCCGAAAATTAACGAGGAATCACATCGCTCTGTGCCTGCTCAAAAGTCTTCGAGATCATCGTCAAAGACTTGTTGTTTGTTAGTTGCAGACACTACATCTCTCCTGAACAACATGGATTTCCCCAGATGATCGATTTCAACCAACCTTGCACCTTTCGTTTCCTCGTGTCTCTGGAATTGGAAACAGGATCTCAAGTCGACGTTGTTTACACGGATCTCAAGGTTGCTTTAAACCGGGTCGACCATGCTAAACATTTGGTAAAGTTAGACAAACTTGGTGTGTCCAAATAACTTAGTTCGTTGGTTTAAATCTCACCTAACGGACATGATACTCTGTGTGAAGATCGGTTCAGCTCAATCGAACTACTTTACTAATATGTCGGGCGTACCTCAAGGCAGCAACTTGGGATCGCTGCTGTTCTCATTTTTCATCAAGGAGGTTGGACTGATACTTCCACCCAACAGCAGGTCGTTCTATGCAGACGATGTGAAAATTTATGTAGTTGTGCGATGCTTCGCTGATTGCTTACGACTACAGCACTTGATCAGCAGCTTTGAAGAGCGGTGTTCTAGGAATTTCCTCACTCTGAGTATTAGCAAATGCTTCATTATCACATTCCATCGAAAATGGAACCCAATTGCATTTGATTACATGATAAACAATCAACCTTCGTGACCTTGGAATCACGCTTGACTGCGGTTTGACATTAAGACAACACTACACGGATATGATTACCAAAGCCAACAGACAGCTCGCTTTCATGTTTAAGATCTACGACGAGTTTCGTGATCCCACCTGTCTGAAAGCATTGTACTGCTCTCTCGTGCGTTCTATTCTGGAATTTGGAGCCTTGGTGTGGTGCCCGTATCAAAGAATCTAGATTGCGATGATTGAAGCAGTCCAAAGAAAATTTGTTCGTTATGCTCTCCGTCATCTGCCGTGGAATGATCTTGTCAACCTTCCATCGTACCAGGATCGTTGCTCACTCTTGGGAATTGAAACATTGGAGCATAGGCGTACAGCCATGCAAGCAGTTTTCGCAGCAAAAGTGCTACTAGGTGAAACGGACTCTCCAGAAATTCTGGCCGAACTCTTTATCTACGTTCCCGAACAAAAATTTTTCTGCAGCTCGGAACTCGTGCTGCAAACTACTGCCAACACGATCCAAAACACGGGCCAAACACGAAACTGAACTTTTAAGAAGTCCTCTTCAAAACTTGAAAGAAGTTAACTAGAAATGAGAAGAAAAATTAGTATTTACCATTTAATTCCAACTACTTTTGCTTATCTTGACAGATACGCGTATTTTGTTTACAATGTGCAGACTTCTTCAGTCGAGTCAAGTTATTAGTACAAGACACTGAAGAAGTCTGCACATTGTAGACGAAATACGCGTATCTGTCAAGATAAGCAAAGGTAATTGGAATTAAATGGAAATTACTAATTTTTCTTCTCATTTCAAGTGACAGGTATTCCACTAAACAGCTCAAACCCTCTAGGATTCTTTAAAGAAGTTTCTGAACTTCTGAAATATTCCTGCATGAACTAGTGAGAAGCACCCCCTATACTTCTGAGAAGATTCTTCTTCGCCTTCGGGGAAACTTTTTTCCAGCAATATCTTGCTGAACTTCTGGACGGATTCGAGCACTGTTAGCAGTTAAATGAACTGAATACTTACAACAAGCCCCACATAAAAAAGGACAAGCATCAAATGCATATAGGTACTGTGGCACTTTCAATTTCAAGAAGGGTACTTATTTAGCAGTATCGTTCAAATTTAGTAATAATCAGGTAGATCGCACTGGAAGTTGCTACTGATGTTCAGTCTTCATTTGGTACTGCAAATCGTTCTCTGTGAGGTTTAAGGGTGCATTTTTGTCTCTACACGAGTAGCGCCCCACTATCCGACAAATATTTTTACCCCATTCTTTTGGAAATAAACAGCACGAATACTTAAAACAATTGCGCACAAATGCAATACAATGAAAATCACAGGGAAAAAATAACTTCGAAAAGAAATTTACTAAAAGAATCACAATTACTGTGCAATGAAAGAAAAAAACGTGACAGCTCTTGAAAACTCAACCGTCCGCGAGCAGCGCTTGCTGCGATCATTTTATAAATAAACAGCTTTCTTTGGTCTAAAATTTCTATTTTGCTATCACTGGAATAATAGGGTAAGGGGATGTAATGTTAACCTAGCTCCTTCATTCGGCCTATGTACCAAATGTGTCATTAATTTAGCAATAATCAAGAAAATCATGTTGCTATTAGCATGATAGATGTAATCCGAAGCAATTGAGATAATATTAATCAACTTCTAGTTGTTCACTTCACTGATTTCACTGGTTAAGCTGAACAGATGATCTACACGATTTCAAGTGATCTAATTTTGGCTTAATTGAATTGATAAAGCAAGTAATGCAGTTTGGATGTGCAGAACATAGTTACACGTAACAAACTAACTGTTCACATAGCTAAAATAACAATGATTTTACAAGAAAATCGTAGACCCAATGTTGGGTACATATTTTTTTGTATATTACGAACTATGGCCTGTTGTATCAATAACGTTGTAAGAAGGTTGTTATTGGTAAAATTTCAAGTGGAAATGCATGAATTTGCGGTTGTTTATATTCAAGTGGCTCATCTAAACACAAATCGAAGAGACAGAATCATTGCATAGTGAATTATAATGTTTTCATTATTGAATGGCTGATAAATCATATATGAACATCACTTAAGTGTTTCGATGCAGTATTATTTTAGTTTGTGTTGTGAAATGTTTTATTAAGTAAATCCAGTACAGCTTACAATGCTTTAATTCATAAAATTAGAAAAAAAAAACCGTACAAAGACTGCATTTAGTAATAAATCCATGGAATGGGACGAAGTTGCATCCACGAATAGACCCAATTTGGTGCTTATAGACCGACATTAAATCCACATCCCTCGAAAGTTTATGGCATTATAAAAATAGTTGTATAACTTTCCGTGATACATACTACCAAATTTCTTATCTAACTTATCTTTTCAAGTGTATAACTAGTTGAATCTCGCTTACAGCTTAAGAGCTTTATGAGTTATAATGAAAATGTGATCGCTGGTTGCATAATAGGCTGAAACAAGGGACACATACCCTACATTCTGTTATTAAAAAATGCATTGGATAATGTCCTATTAAATTAAACAAACTGTAAACTGATAAACATTTTTCGTACTCCAAATGTTTATTCCCATTTTGGTAGTTTTGGTCACTTAATCATAAGGAGCTGTCTTGTTGTACAAGAGGTAGATATCACCGCATTGGTAAATTGATTCATTTTGTTCCTGGTTGGCAAATACTTCGAACAAACCTCGAGCGAGAATCTGATTCCGCAAGGAGGGTTTGGTATAACTTTATTAAATTTTCTCCAAAAGTATTAATTTTTAATAGAAATCATCGAATGGTTGGGGTTCCGTTTAACTCCCTTTTCTGACAATATTCTACAGAAATAGATATTTTCTTGAACCCGCACTTTATGTGTACTGCTTGCCGTTTATAATTTGTTTCCCCCTGTTTCATATACAATTTAATTCCTTCACTAATTTATTGGACAGCTAATTAGAACCAAAAGGGGAAAACACACACATACCGACTGTTTTGAAGAAGAAAAAAAACTCCAATTTGAGTTCATTGGATGCGCTTCCTTCTTTTGCCGTTTTCCACGTCAGGGAAGACAAGACCAAGGCGTGATTCCTCCATCCGTGCGTACGCCAAAGCTGAAGTTGAAGGAAAAACTTGACGGCTTCTCGTTATGAAAATGAGAGTGTATATATTTGTACCAGGCAAGTAATAAGGAAGAACAAATGAGCTCATAAAAATCGGATTTTTCCCTTTGCCTCTTTGCGGCTAAAAATGCAAACGAAGGAACGCCGATCCCGGGCCAACAAGAATTTCCACTCTCTTTATTAAAAGCAAATGAGATTTCCTTCGCCGAGCGAATTGAATTATCGAAACATTAGCGCGTGATAAAAGCTAAAATTTCACCGTTTCTCGCCGACATGACTTCAACTAATTTCCTTGAGATTTAGAAAATCCCGAATAAACGAAATCGAACACGCTTGCATTGATTGCAAGCGGCGGATCGACAGCCTGTTTCGAGGAAAGATTCACAAGACTCTTCTCTCACAGTGGGACGACCCAGCCAGAAGGTGGGAAGGTAATTGCACCGTGTTTGCCGAGAGCTTTCATTCCTTTTTACCGGATTCATCACTCAATTTTTCCGAAGGGAATGGAAAACGAAAGTGACTTTCCCCAGCGCCACCTTCACTTCTTACTGCTGGGGCTGTTTATCACGAAGATTGCAATTTCCCGTGCCTGCCGGAGTAGGGCTGCCAGGAGGTTGCCTTGTTTCCCTGGCTCAAAATCCCATTCACCCATCTGGCAACCCTCGTGCTGGCTTCTGTCGCACGATTTTCTCACTCCATCAATAAGTATGTAAAATTGAAAATTGATCACAGAAAAAATAACCAACTGAAATGGAAACGAAAACACATAAATCGAAAGAAACCGTTTCAGGCTGGCTTCCATTCTCCACCAGGAAACCAATCATTCCCCTCGCGTTTCCAGTGAAGAAGATGCTCCGGATGGTGCCAGTATTGTCACAGCATCTTCAGACAAGACAGACAAACAGACAAAGCACATTGACGATGATGTTCAAGAAGGCGAAAGATCCACCAGAAGCGGCACGATATGTGTGGGAGTTGCTGGAATATGCTCCTGTCCTGTTCAAGTCGAGTTGCTTCGTTTCTAATTTTGTGAAATTGTTACTGCTGCGGAGTGTGCCGGAACCTTTGTGGCACACACACACATCCATAGCCATTGTGAAGAAGGAAAAAAAACCTTGTTTACTTTGGATTAGTGAAAATGCTGTTATGCTTTCTATTTTATTAGTCACGGATATGCGTTGTCGCTCAGTGGCTTTGTTCGTTGAAGGATGAAGTTGTGATAACAGCAACTCGAACGCATGGTTTATGCATGAAAGTAATTCGATTGGATCTTTTTTTCTTTTGCGATCAATTGCTAGATGATTCACTTCGCTGATTCAATTGCACGTGGTCCCATTTAAGACCCCTTGTCAACGGCTCGAGAAGCTGGCATTATGTAGTATTTTAAAGCTTGAGTCATTTAATATCTGAACGCAATTTTTTTTAAGGTGGGTTATATCAAAAATGTACCGGGAGGTTCACGTAGGACCGCGTTGAGTATAAAAATAGTGTAATCTAATTTGTACATATCCTAATAAGGAGTGTATCGAATATAAGCTCACATACACTTGCGTTGTACGCATGTATTTGTGATGGTTTTTTATGCTCTGAACATTACATGCTGTGCGTTTGACTGTCAGCTTTCTTTTGTTTACTTGTTTGTGCGGTTCAAATTCTGCGTTTTCAAAATGTCGCGTATTGGAAAGGAAGTGAAAATTAAGGTTCTGGACACATGGCTAAGTGAGAAAGGTATTACTATGCAAAAATTGGCGAAGCGGTTTGGAATTCATCATGCGAGTGTTAAAACCATCATTAATAAGTTTGGGGAACACTATTCTTCGGATGAGCTACCAGGAAGAGGCAGAAAACCCGGTTCTTCCAACCCGAAACTGTAGCAGAAAGTGGTATCTCTAATCATGAAGAACAAATCAATGTCAATACGTGATTTTTTTTTTTTTTTTAAAGACCGTGCAACATCGTAGTTGCTACTCCTTTACTGATCAGAACTAGTGTAATTGCACAGAGAACCACATAGATGGAGCTTGGGAGCAGCTTTTACATCTTCAATGTAAAAGTTCACTAATTCTATTTACAGATCAGTACCGGCGCCGGCCACGTCCTCACGGTCTTTGGGGAGGGGGGAAGGATGATTAGTTTGACAATCGTTGTTATTAGAGACCGTGATCACCACTGCATCTCCACAATTGCCAAGGGAAGGATAGTTTTGTTAGTGAGGCAGGTTTATTTTTAGATCATGGATGCACTGTGGTAAGTGAAGCGATCAATGAAAGAGAGCGCAGTAGACTGCTTTTTAATTTAAATCTAGTGGTGATAGAAAGAGGCAAGTGACAAATGGCAAGGAAGGGGACGGGCCTGGGATTGAACTCCCGACCATCTGCTCAGTAAGCAGAATGGGTAACCACTGAGCTACCCAGCCACGTCAAATCAATGTCAATACGTGATTTTGGCCAAAAAAGCAGGAACGAGTGTCGGAATGATTCAGCGTATCAAGAGGCGAAACCACCTGAAGACCTACAAGAAGCAGAAAATCTCGAAACAAAGTGCAGAACAGAAGAAGCGAGCAGCAACATGGGCCCGGAAATTGTATTCGCGTCTTTTGCAGCGTCCGGATGCATGCGTTTTGATGGACGATGAGACCTATGTAAAGGAGGACTCAAAAACCCTTCCAGGTCCACAATACTTTACTGCCGTCGTTGGGGAGGATGTGAGCGATGCGGACAGGTCGATTCAAGTGGAGAAATTCGGTCGAAAGGTACTGGTATGGCAAGCAATATGTTCCTGTGGTTTGAGGTCAAACATTTTTTACACTACCGGAACTATAAATACGGAAATCTATCGATCTGAGTGTCTCCAGAAGAGATTATTACCTTTATATAAGAAGCATAGTACACCTCCACTGTTTTGGCCGGATTTAGCGTCGACTCACTATGCCAAAACCACTCTCAATTGGCTTTGCGGAAAAGGGTATAGATTTCGTTGAGAAAAATATCAATCCACCAAATTGCCCTCAGCTTTGACCCATCGAACGTCTTCAAGAAGATTGGTAAGGCAGCTGGGAACATGCAGGAGTACAAAAAAATTTGGGCTCAAACGTCCAAAAAATGCGATGCAACACTTGTCCGGAACTTGATGAAGAGCATTCGATCCAATAAATGGGAATACTGGGTACGTTCGAGAAGAAACTATCGTTCGTGGATAGAATGGTGGGTTATCTATACAAAACCTAAAGTTATCTCGTTTTTGAAATGGAAAACTTCAATTGTCCACCGAGAATTTAGAGATGCGATCGAGATATATCGATGTTTATTGAAAGAAGCATACGACAACTATCACGGCAATCCAGAACAGCTTGGTACGATCAACCACATTAAATCACAAATGCTTCGTCTGCAGAGACAGTTTTCGGATAATTTTCGGAAAAACAACGAAACTTATATCTCCGGAGAATCCACAACGCTGTTCCACGTTGCTCAAATCCATGGAAAGAAGTCCAAAACATCTATCTTAACGTTGCAGTCAGACGATGGTACCGAAATCCAAGACGACACTCAAATAAGAGAATCAATCAGATCATATTTTGAAACCTTATATTCCACTGAAGATGCTGATCCTCCAACTGATTTTGTGCCAGCCAAAGCAATTCCGCAAAATAACCGTGTAAATGAAAATCTGATGCACGCAGTAGATCAAAACGAAATTTTAGCTGCCATCAAAGAAAGTTGTTCCCGAAAATCTCCGGGCTCCGATGGGCTGCCTAAAGAATTTTATCTGAAGGCTTGGCGGATTATTTCCAATGAGTTCACTAATGTCATCAATGATGCACTTCAAGGATTAGCCATGAAAAAATTCTACGATGGGATCTTAGTTCTGGTAAAAAAGAAAGGTGGTGACAGAAGTGCGAAAGGATATCGTCCAATTTCACTTTTGAACTTTGATTACAAAGTCTTGGCAAAGATCCTCAAACGAAGAATACATTCTCTACTTCCGTTGGTGTTGACGGATAACCAAAAATGCTCAAATGGAAAGAAAACTATATTCGAAGGAACAAGCCGTATATACGATAGAATCTGTCATTTCAAACAACACCGTAAAAGTGCACTTCTGGTGTCTTTTGATCTGGACCATGCATTTGACAGAGTCAATCACCATTTCCTGAAACAAACTCTGGAAGGAATGAATTTCAACCACAATTTTGTCAACTTACTAGACACGATTTGGAGCCAATCGTATTCTAAAATCTTGGTCAATGGTCACCTGACACAGGAATTCAAAATTAAACGATCAGTACGACAAGGTGATCCGCTTTCGATGCATCTTTTTGTTTTGTACCTGCAACCACTACTAGATGCCATCTTGAACAAATTTCCTAACGCCGTGATCAACGCCTACGCGGATGACATATCCATGTTTCTAGACAGCGAACGGGCAGTAATACAAGTTGCTACTATATTCAATGAATATGGTTCAGTTTCCGGTGCAACTTTGAATAAGCAGAAAACTGTAGCAGTAATGATCGGCAACTTTAACCTCACGACAGACACGGAGTGACTAAATATCGAAAACGTAATAAACATCTTGGGAGTACGCTTTGGAAACAATATCAAACTAGTTCAAAATTTAAACTGGCAGTCCGTTCTTAGCGGATTGAAAACCCGACTTTGGTTTCATCACCCGAGGAAATTGAATATAATTCAATATAAGTCGTACTTATCAACACGTATATCACCTCAAAACTTTGGTATATGGCCTCAAATATTCCACTCACAAAAGGATTTGCCGCAAAAATTAAGGCAGAAATCGGAAAATTCCTTTGGTATGGCCAAGCTCTACAAAGAATAGCCTTTGCCAATTTGATTCTCCCAAAATCTAGAGGTGGTCTGAATCTGCATTGTCCAGAGACAAAATCGAAGGCACTCTTTTTAAACCGTGCGATAAGCACGGCAAGACAACTTCCATTTATGAGTAGGTTCCTAGAGAATCCAAACATTCCAGTACCAGCGATATTTAACCATATTAGGCTACTGCAAACCGAAATGTCCCAGTTACCTCATCAATTGATCAGTACAGCATCGTCTCAAGCAATATATCTCCACTTTCTGACGCTAAAACCTGATCCGGGATTTGTAACGGCCAATCAACGTGACTGGAAGGCTGTCTTCAAACACCTTAATAACAAAATTTTATCATCAACGCAGCGATCCAACTGGTTTGTGGTAATGCACCAGAAGATAAGGCACCGAGATTTGCTGTTTCAACGAGGCGTGGCAGATGATCCCAATTGCGAGACATGTTCGGGAGAAATAGAAACAACGATACACAAGCTGTTCCGTTGTCAAAACAGCAGAGAAATATGGAGGTTTCAACGAAGAAAAATACTACAGCTAGATTCAAGACTATCTAGGTTAGAACCAGAAGATTTTGTATATCCTGAGTTTAAAAACACTAATCGAACCTCAAAGAACTCCATTATAAAATCACTAGGACTATTCTTCAGCTATCAGATCGAAACAAATGTAAACTTATTAAGTTTAGACAATTTTATATTTTATGTAAATATTAACAAGTAAACATAGAAATATAAGGTTTAAAAAAAAAATCCAAAGTTCGAAAATTCGTGAAGGAATAACTTAAATTTCATCCTACCTTCATTATGTTCAAGTTTAACCTAGTACAATAAAGGATCAATTTTTTGTATGAATAAAATATCGGTTTTCAACATAATTTGAAAGAAAGTTTGTGGATAGCTTATTTTCAATACACTCCTTACACATGTTTGGTTTAGATTGACCTATTACTTCGTTGACCCGTCGCTTCTTATGATTTTTGCTTCAAGATGCACTTTTATGGCCCTATTCTTTCTGGGCTATGCTATGCAACACTAGCATAGAGAACGCTAACCAGATCATCAAAAACTTTCTGTTGGACAGATCATTCCAGATGTCCAGAACAGTTCCCATTCTGATACTATTGATCATCT
>JASCZW010014122.1:0-23719 GCA_034211315.2 Aedes japonicus | reverse complement strand
AAGCGCCACAGGCCCGGGTTCTTTTTCTAAGCGTATATAATATGGAGTTGGCAATATATTACAACGTTTGCACGTCTTTATTCTATAACGATTGGCTGCTTGACTACCAAACAGAGCTAAGAGGACGTGGCGATATGTTGCAACTTTACACCTCTAATAAGTAATTTTATAGCCGTGTTTTTACTTTTTACAAGCATATCAATGTGGTGCATTATATCCTTATGTCTTACCCAAGGTGTATATTACATTAATCAGGTGCAGCCACTGCGGGATCGGAAGGTTTGTTCCATGAATATCATTGCCTTGGATTTAAATACATTTGATCAACAACGAAGACAAGGTAATGCACATACTCAATAACTTATCTTACTAGCCCATTCCCTAACACGATGATGCAGCTTAACGGTGTTTGTACATCTGCATATCAGACAGCTCAGATCTGCAGAGCTTCATACACACATACTTTTTCCATCAAACATATTGTATATTTTCTTGAGGCATAGCTAACTTTGGCAGCAGCCAAATTATAACCAGATATGAGAAAATATGAGGATTATCAGCACCCTAACAAAGCAAAGTAAATAGGCATGGGGAAGAGTGGGATGCAAATATTCTAGCATTAGTTTCCGGGGATTTTTCCTCTCATCATCCTGAAAATAAATAAGTAAAAACAGAAGAGAAAAATCTGGTGGCAAATCTAGCATGCAGAAGTTTAAAACATAAACTAAATGGTATATTAGCAATGTTACGAGTTGCTTAAGCATATGAATTTTATTTATAAAGTCTCATTTATTTACTTTATTATATTTACATAATTCATATTAAATTCACGAAATCAATAAATTATATTATATATGAAACATGCACTAAAAATAAAATAAAAAAAATGGGAACACTATCAAACAATAAAAATATCCAAAAATAAGAAAATAATATGAATAAAATGAAAGGTAATACACCATGATGAATAGAATACCAATTATTGCATGAAGAATATTCTTTTCAAAGAATGAAAAAATAATGATGATTGGAAGAAAACTGTACACAAGACTGTTTAAACAACCAACTGAGCAAGTAAATAAATGATAAAAATCATACAACATCAAAGATACGAAAAGAATTAAATAAGTAAAATGAACTTGTAGGGTTTGAGCTGTTTTAGTGGAATACTCCAACTAGAAATTAGAAGAAAATTAGTATTCTCCATTTAATTTAACTATCTTCTGCTTATCTTCGACAGATACAGGTATTTCAGCCTATTAATGATACTCTTCAGTGTCTCGTACTAATAACTAGTCGAGCTAAGAAGTACGAGCATACTGAAGAAGCCCAGGTGACGCGTTACGCGTATCTGTCAAGATAGCTGTGCTGCAGCTGGAATTAAATGGAGAATACTAATTCTTTCTTCTAATTAGTTAAGTAAATATTAACAAAATAAAGAATAAATAAATGTGTCATAACAGTCATAGAGTTACACAACAGGCTGGTTCTCTACGCAAATACTAGATATATCAGATATTTGGAAGAAAATTGTTCACATATAACAACTTCAAAGTTTACGGAGCATTGTAGACATGTTGCCTGTCGGTTGCACAAATAATAGGCTTGAAGGGATCTGTTTTTCATAAAATTGTAGATTTTGCTACGAAAGTTTCATTGTGTTTTGAGGATTTAGTTGATCTTAGAGTGTGAATTGTTGTAAAATCTTCTTTTTCACATGTTTGTTATGGTTTTTTGTGTAAAATCACCAGTGTTTTTATACACCTCAGAGACTTCAGAGGTGAATTGCTTCAGTAAACAAATATTTCAATGGACATTTTTTAGCGAATAAACGCACAATTGAAATAAGACTGCTTAGCTAGAGGGAGCCATTTTATCAGACAAAGAGGCCGCAGAGGGTTTATGAGAAATAGTCGTTTACAAATAAAATTTTCCATTTCGGCTTTTTTTCCGTATTGCAGATATAACATTCCTGGAAGCCTACTGTAACGGTGATCAGTCAAAGCACCGCCACATGCAGGTTACCCGTGATTAATATCTGCCAAATACATCATGTCGCATTCATAACAGTGTCGTTAAACTTCTAGCGAGTTTGCCTATGAAGACACTTTAATGCCATGTTGTTTTAAAAGCATCACATACATTGCCAGTAAATTATATGTTCACTTAAAAGCATTGAAATAACTTAAAAATATATAAAATAAAACATAATCAAATAAACAAGATCTATAAAAATGCAAAACATTAAATAACGGATTTCAATGAATCTGTATTAAGGATGAGTCAAATAAATAGAATTCATAGAATACAACGATAAAAAATTTAACACTAAATAAACAAAATAAATTAAGAAAAAGGAGAATGAATAAATTAAATCAATTCAATCAGATGATAAACAATATTTCATTGAGAAATCATAAAATTAAAGTAATATCGGTTCATGAATATAAAATAAATATAACGAACATATATATAAGATACTAAACCTTTATTGTTACAGTGCAAATTAAAATTGCTCATAAAGGTAAATATTAAAGAAATATTATCATCAATAACTTTTAAAGTAAATAAGACAAATATTTAACATGAAGAGAAAAGAATCGCAGAAACAGAGCTCTGAAATAGCGTAAAACTCGCTTAAAATAGGAGTAAAACCATTAAAATAAATGAAAATGAAAACAAATGTTACAAATAAGACAATAATATAAAGAAATGGCTAGACAAAGACGGTACTAAAAAGAGAAATATTGCAAGGAAAAAGGCCTTTAGTTTATTGTCTGAAGCCAAAATTTTGAAGATGAATCAAATAAGTAAATATTACAGTAATTTATGCTCTGAATAATAAAGTTATATTCATAATTTACAAATGGAGTGAATAAAACAATTAATATAAATAAAATAAATTATATGAAATTCAGCTCAAATATATGAAATAAAAAACCATAGAATAGATTAAACATTAACGAAATGACATGCTGATAGTCAAGGCAGTGGATAGGTCCAGCCTACCTACCTCACATGATACAAGTGGTAGTGTGCGTTTGCTCGAAATACATATCAAAGTCTTTACGCTCAATTCGTTCATTTCATTCTCAATTTCAGATTCTTCATTTACTACTTCTCTTCACACTTTGCTGTTAACACTTACAGCTCATCAGGTTGTTGATACGCCTGAAAATTCTACAATTTGGCATAATCGAACTGGAAATGTAAACAAGGGAAAAACCTTATGGCACACTCCTGTTGATGAGGAGCCACAAGAAAATATATACGAAAATTCCAGCAATTTTGCGCTACAACTCGTCTGCCATAAACGTCTATTTCAGCAAGTTAGTCTATCTCCGCGATGGGGGACTCACCCCATCTTTAACTGATCTTCAGGAAATGTTCCAGTAATACGAAACCATGCCAGGTATTATCACTTCTGTTGCAAAATCCTCACGTTGCATTGCTCTGCAGTTCCGTGACTGGACAGGGGAACAGACATTGATGTCCACAGCCTTCTGATAAACGTGCGTAGAAAATGGCCAAGGGATCTGCCCAGCAGCAGAGAAAATAAACATTGTGGTTATATACTCTGTTCATAAACATATCATGACAGTTGCCGCAGTACAGGAGCTATCGCGACATTGCCTTACACTAGTATAAGACGAAGATTTAACGTCCGTCTCCAAAGCCATTATTTCTGGTGAACATTGGTAGTACGTGAGCTTCAGAGTTCACCTTGAACTCAGATTTTATCATTGTGACTTCTAAATGAATAATTTTAGATCTACTAAAAAGATCTAAAATTTATCTCACTAGAATTTAGTACATGCTGTGAATATAAGATAATTCTCAGAGAGATATTTCAGAAGAGGATCACTCTGCAGAAGCAGGAAGAGGATTTTAGAATTCTGGAACTCAAGAGGCAACTTCCCTCTAAAAATTAAGACTTAGTTTCCCAGCAGCTCTAGGGTGAAAGGTCCCAAATCTTAGGAAGAAATCCAACCAGGAGGGCCCTACTAATAAGCTCAGAAACACACTCTACTCAGCCAGGAAGATCTGTCTTGTGAGGTCTTAAGCTCCAGAAATTCTCCTCCAAAAGTTTATAGAAATCTCCAAAAAGTGCCAGAGAGTTTGTTACAGTGTCTCGTGGCCTTCAGAATCAATTATCTCGAGTGCTCCCGGGAAGGAACTCTCAGTCAACAGTGGTCTAAAGAAATTTTTTGTTTGAGCAGAGAATTTCAGAAGTTCAGGAATGTTCATTAAAGTTTAGAGTCAAATATCTCAAAATGAAGATGAGACTTCTGAAAAATTAGAAGAACTGACTGAACAATAATGAGAGCTGGAGGATTTTCAACACAATTTTTCTGAGTCAAAGATAACAGCGAAAAGAAATCACAGAACAGCGAATAAACTTCCCAAAGCTCCAAGGCAAACTCTCTGCAGAAGAGACTTCAGAGTCCAACAGTTCAAGAAGATTAAAAAATCTCTGCACTTAACCGAATTTCATGCTCAGAATGGGACTATTTAGACAGAAAGGGTTCGTATAGAAACTTATCAGTCAGTGGCTAATGCGTGGTCCCAGAGTTGCCAGGGCAAACTTCAGAATTTAGCAGTATAAACAGTGGTAGTGCTTTCCCTGAAGACCCAACCACCAAAACCATGTCGAAGGAAAAATAATTAATATGACTATAATAAACATATTCATTGCTCATGACACATATTGCATTAAAAAATGTCTCTTTTCGGAAAATCAGATTTCATGGAAGGCACTCACGGCTTCACTCTGCAAAAACACCCACATTCTCTGACTCCTCCGGCACTGGAATATCTGCCATGGTTCACTTGAGTTCTTCTTCGTTTTCTTTATCAATGACCAAATTGTTGAGTAGACCTTGCTGCCTTGTGTTGGCCCAGAAATTCTTCGATGGGAATGCAGCTGGGGAGAGCGGGTTACATCTGGGTACATCTATTCCAGCCGCCTGATTCCAACGACACATTGTCGCCATATTCCGGCCAGGATCATCGCGTCTCGCCTCTGCGGTACTTGATGAACGCAACTTCCGGCAGTATCTGTACTATAAAATTGCAACTTGCTCACGGCCGATCAATGAAAGGAAGCGGCTTTGACAGTCCTTCAAGCTGATTTTCAGCCAGGCACTTTGTGGCGTGTGAAATGAATCCTCATTCGTACTTCCGCGGGGATGTTAAACAAATGTTGCCAATCCAGGAGCAGGTCTCATCAATTACGACACAAGTCAGTGATCAGTCGTGGGAAATGACCATCTTACTGCTGCCTGCAGCTCCGAAACCGTGGGCGCGACTTCGCTTCCTGATATGTATACCATACCTGCCAGGTGCCACTGTTTGACAGATTCTCTCTGCAACAGCAGCGATATAGCCACCTTCGGTTCGCCTTCAACATTCGAAAGCTTGTCGCTCAGGTTCCAGCCGTAATGACCGGAACCGGGCTTCCGTCGATGCCTGACTGCCAGCCCACAGTGCCAAGATTGATGCCGAAACTGGCGCCCAGTACCACGATTCTCTGCCTCGGTGCTTGAACGCCAGCACACTTCGAACGGCAGTTGCTCACTGTTTCTTGCCATCACGGCCAGAGCCCGACTGATAATGCCGTCAATTTGTCTGCCGACTCAGGTTACTCGATTACGGGTGGCTCTACCGTCCAGGTGAGGTGAAACTCCATGAAAAATGTACTTTGTCCTTTAAATGCAAACGTTATGAAACAAATTCGTTCATCGTAAGAGATTACGTGGCTGGCACGGCATCACTTTGCATGTCAGTCTGACTACAGGGCATCTCAAAATTTAAAGCAAAACATGAATATGGGGCCAGAAAATGCCTCCTTAAATCATCCATGCCTTCTAAAACAAGTCCAAATGTCTTTGAGGTACGTTCAACTCATTTCAGGACCTTGGGCATAGTTTGAGAAGATCAACTGCCAGCAGTTGACAACTACTGCAGTCATTTAATTATCAAATATCGCAGGTTTGAACTAGAAACCACCTCTCTCTACAACGTATATTCAACTGATACCAGTAGCAGATTTGTCTCTATGTTTGAAAGCCTGAGCCATGTCTTAGAATATATGCAGTCATTCTAGCATGTTACCTACATTCATACGGGCAATATTAAATGCTTCTTTTAGCTAGGAAGTAAATATTCAAGGGTGTTTCAAAAATGCATCTACGAATATAGGAGCCACGGTGACGTATCTAAGCAGTAGCAGTCATTTGTGATTAAAATTGTCTCGAGAATCTGAAGTCAGATTTTATTATATAATGGTCAAAGTGCCTATATGCGTAGTGAAAATTGAGTGCGTCGCCTAACAAACATCAGATTCCGAAGGTAGCTATTGGCACATTACTTTTGCGTATTTTCATAGCGTCTTATGAATCGACCGTCTGACAGCAGGGCACTAAAAACAAAGAATTTGACAGGTTCGTTCTTACGCGGTTACGTTGAATTGCGTCATGTTTGCCTTGAATTTCCTGTGCAGCGTTTGACGTTGCATTGACTTTATATCTCGTTTATATCGTACTATGATAAACAATTCACTTGAAGTCATAGCTGCTCAAGGGAATCCCCGAAAATTCCTTTAGTTTTGTAGTCTAAGGAAAAGCTGACAGCTGCACAGAAGGCCGAAGAACCTGAGATAAAATGTTGATACATGTCGACAATGATGATAGACAGCGTCCCAGAATGCCTAAAAGCTTCAAAAGAAATATTGCCGGCATTGCTGTTGGCGATACTTGCACTGTCTTCTGTATCAAAAATCGACTGCATTACACAAGAAATTTTCTGAAAAACTAAATATAACTGTTAAAATATTTGTTTGGTTCACAAAACAGAGCGAAAAAACTAACACTTTCTTCGGCCGTCAAAAAGGTTACTGATTTATCAAATTTACAATGAATTGTTACCGACTGACTAGACAGTTGGCTTGTAATGCGCACTTTCGACTGACAGCGATAAATGAATTGCTCAACTTGACTTATAATTGACATATAGCTTCCTCTATCTCAGAAGAGTTGTGCGTAGACAGCTGAATTTTCCAATTTCTTCAATTTTCAGGTTTAAATTTTGTTTTACTGCGTACGTATTGTGTAGTTCCAGAATTGTTCTAGCTGAAAATATACATTTTCGTAAAGTGCCTATTTTTCAGGAGTGTTCAAATACTATTAAAGATGTTTTGAGTTACAAGGTGTTTAAATGAATGAAACGAATAGACCAGTACTTTTTATTTAGAGAAGGGTCATTCCGTCAAGGATCGCATCGATCAATAAATTGGCTGATATAAAATCTAGGCCACACAAAATCCAAGTTTGATCAATCGGCGTATCCTCGGCCCATGTTCCTTTGAGATTCTTTGTGCCTATTTTGTTTCCATTGAATATCCAATGAATAAAAGAGCCACAGCCCAATGTTGTGATATCTTACGAAAGCTGGCTCAAATGTATTTCATTATCTTATACAGTAAGCTTCCACATCTTTATTTTGCATTGAAATACTGCGTTTCTTCAAATGTCACTTGTCTTCTTTCAATTTTATCAATAAATTAAAGGTATATTACAAGAAACACTTATCGACAAAAAGACGGTCATGCAGATAAAGGCAAAACAATTATTATTATTAAATACATATTATTCAAAAGTTAGATGCAACATTTATATTATTTCACCTTTTTCTTTGTATGCGTTAGTTTCCGGCCATGTAATACGTACAGCGTTTTAAATTGCATAGATTTGCATAAAGAAGGGGTCAACGATTGAACTTGTGTCGATAGCTTCTATTCGCACAGTGTGCGTCTGCTCTAGGCTATCCGGCGCCAGAATTAACAAGGAACTCATTTCTGTTGTATGCGCGGAGCAAATAAATGGTCCTACCAAGATAAATGAATTGTTTACAAGGGGTAATTCCACAGGTATTAACATCTCTGACATGTACAATTTGTTAAATCATCCAAATTCTAAATTAAATGTAGTATTACACAGAGAATATAATTAAATAGTTGCACATGAAAAACTGCCATATGATTATTTACTCAAAACGTAATATGTATGAATTAGGTTGATAATTGTTCCGTTCTGAGTTTACCACCGAAAAGCACCTGCGTAATAAATACAAACCTTAGTGCAATAAGTTTTCGGGAACTCCAACAGAAAAAAAAAGATGTTTGCTCTAACTATTTATTCTCGTTTTCAATTGTTGCCTGCAGATGATTTTAATATGTGAAGAGATATTGTTTGACGTATAAATCTTGCCTATTTCATGTTAGCATTGCTGGGGAGGACGTCTCCCAGGATCTGCAGGCCTCTCAGGATTTTCTAATTTGAATGAAATATTCATTGCTGGATTCTAACGAATTGTGTGTTTTGTTTGTACTTTGTACTCCAGAATTGCTTGAACGAGTTACTATTTCTGAAGGAGTGTAATATTCTCACACTTTGTTATATCACTGTACTATGATACTGGCACATATATCAAGAAAACTCATAGCTAACGACACAGATCCATATTTAGTTCTGATATATCACATTACATCCATTCAGAACCAAAGATGTGAAGAGAAAGTATCGATAGGTCCTAAAGCGCTCGGCAGGTTATGTAATGTTGATATCAGAATTTCATGGATCTAACGGTCGTTAACTATGGTTTTCTTTGATATATAAAAATTCTGAATTTTATCCTATAAGGTACAGTGGGATATAATAAAAGTGTGGGAAGAGGGTATGTGTGACTTTACTCCTTCAGAAATAGTAACTCGTTCAAACAATTTCTGAGAATGCAAAGTACAAAACAAAAAACCCTACAATCTGTTAGAAATTATGAATAGTGTTTCATTTCAAATTAGAAATATATTAGGAAAAAATCCTGGGGCTCAAGAGACTGGGGGGCCTGGCCCCTAGGCACTTCATAGTAGTTGCGCCAATGCTAACCGTAGGAGAGATAGGCAAGATTTATACGTCAAAGCTATCATCTCTTTACGTTATTAAATCATCTGCAGACAGCGTTGTTGGAAAACTTGAAATAAAATAGTTAGAGCAAACATCTTTTTTTGGAACAGAAAAAAAAGATAAGTTTGTTTCATTATTTTATTTCTGTTTTCTGGTCTGCGACAATGTGAAGAGATGATACTGGACGTATGGGGTCTGCCATCTTCTCCTACGGTTAGCATTACACGGGGGTGATTGTAAATAGCCTGGTGATTCCTGCAGGGCTTCCGTGATTTTTCCAATATACTTACTTGAAATGAAAACACTTATTCATGGGTTTCAATTGTAGTTTTGCTTTATTTTTTCCGAATTGTTTGAACGAGTTACTGTTTCTGAATATAGCGTACATACCTTCCCGTTATATTCACTGTAGCCTATAGATAAAAATTCGTATATATCAAGAGATCATTAGATCCATGAGGAATCTGATATATCAACATTACCATAACCTGCCGAGCGCTTTAGGACCTATCGATACTTTCTCTTCACATCTTTGGTTCTAGCGAATGGATGTAATGTTGATATATCGGAATTCTCATGGATCTAATGGTCGTTAACTATGGTTTTCTTGATATATGTACCGAATTTTTATCCTATAATGTACAGTGGGATATAATAAAAGTGTGGGGAAGAGGGTATGTGCACTTTACTCCTTCAGAAATAGTAACTCGTTCAAACAATTTCTGGAGAATGCAAAGTACAAAAACAAAAAAACCCTACAATTCGTTAGAAATTATGAATAGTGTTTCATTTCAAATTAGAAATATATTAGGAAAAAATCCTGGGGGGGGCCTACAGAATCCTGGGGGGGCCTGGCCCCCTAGGCACCCCCAGTAGTTACGCCAATGCTAACCGTAGGAGAGATAGGCAAGATTTATACGTCAAAACTATCATCTCTTCACGTTATTAAAATCATCTGCAGACAGCGTTGTTGGAAAACTTGAAATAAAATAGTTAGAGCAAACATCTTTTTTTTTTCTGTTGGAGTTCCAAAAAAAAAAATGCTATTACACTAAGGTTTTTTTTGGCACGGTTTATTTTTACACGGGTTGCTTTCGGTGGTAACTCAAGAACGGAACAATTTATCAACCTAATTCAACATACATATTACGTTTTGGGCCAAAAGTAATCATATGGCAGTTTTTCAAAAAATTCACAATATTTGGTGTAATTACTCAAAATTTTGTGGCGGTACCACGAATTTGAATTTAGAATTTAGTTGATTTAATAAAATTGTACATATTAAAGAGATGTTGAAATACCTATTGAATTACCCCTTGTAAATAGTTCATTTATCTTGAGTACCATTCGTTTTAGAGTTCATTTATTCATTTGCTCCACTTTGCATACAACAAGAAAAATGAGTTCCTTGTTGAATTCTGGCGCCGAGTGTAAATCGTCAGCCAAACGGACTTTACCATGTGCGAGTCTCGGCTATCGACCTAGGTTCAAGTATCGTTGACCCCCCTTGCTTTTGTACAAATACAAATACAATTTAAAAAACTGTATTTTGACTATTGCATGGCCAGGTAACGCATACAAAAAAAATTGAAGCAATATAAAATGTTTACGCATCTACAACTTTTTTGAATAATGTATGCCTTTATTTAATAATAATAATTATTTTTGCCTTTAATATCTCCATGACGGAGCAAATTGTTTTTTGTCGATAAGTGTTTCTTATGTAAAAAAGTCTGCTGAACACATTGGAGCCATAAAAATTGAAAAAAAGTGGGGGCATTTTGAGAAAAACGCAATTTAATATTTCAACCACAAAAATAAAAATGTTGGAAACACTGTATAAAATAATAAAAATATTTATTTGGTAGCAAATTTAATTTCCTTTCAGAAAAATATCTAACATTGTTTGTAGCTCTTTTATTCATTGAGATATTCAATAAACAAAATATAAACTTTTCAAAAATCTCAAAAAAATGGGGGCAGCTCATGGGCCGAGGGGTTCACCGATTGGTCTAAAACTTTGGATTTTTTATTAATAGCCTAGAACAAGTATATCAGCCAATTTTGGTTCGAATCGATGCATTTCTCCGGTCACTTGATATGGAATGACCCTTCTGCAAATAAAAAAAAATACATTTTCGTTTTCTCTGAAAATAAGAACCCTAGATTTCATTCACAACAAAAGAAGCACCTTGTAATAAAAAAACATCTTTGTAGATGACAATTTTGCTCCACAACTTCAAACTTTGCCTGAAAATGTATATTTTCAGCTAAATTCGTATTCTGGACCACTGTGCATTGCACAGTAGGCAAAAATGGGCCCAAACCTGCAAAGAATTGAAGGAATTGGAAAAGTTCAGCGGAAATGACTTATTCCACCGCACGCAACTGCTCTGAGATAGAGGGCTTATGGGGTCAATTATAGAAGTCAAGTTGAGCAATTCGACTCAATACTTATCACTGTCGGGTCGAGAAAGAGTGCGCATTACAGAAGCCAACTGAATCTAATCGAGTCGGTAACCGAATTCGATTGCTAAATTTTTTTTAAGGAGTCTCGTCAATTTGGCTTTTATTTTTGACAACCGAAGAAAAGTATTGGTTTTTTTCGCTCTCGTTTTGTGAATTAAACAAATATTTTAGCAGTTGCTATTTGAAGTTTTTTCCGAAAAATTTCTTATTAGGTATGCGGACAAGTGTCGATTTTTATTTTACAGACGATACAGAAGACGAGTTATTATCAAGTTATCACCAACGAACTTAATGCCAGCAATATTTCTTTAAGCTTTAAACATTCTAAGGTTGCTGTCTATCGACATCAGTGATCGACCTAACATCAACGATTTTATCTCAAAGTTCTTCAACCTTCTGGTGCAGCATTCGAACTTTTTCCTTAGATTCTAAAAGCCTAAAAGGGAAATTTTTCGAGGATTCCTTGAACTTCTTGAAACTTCTCAAACGAAGTGAGATGTTAACCAAGGAATTGACATTTATATTTGTGTCCTAGCTCATAGTACGATGCAAACGAATATAAAGATAATGTCTACGCAAGGGTAACGTCAAGCACTTTTTACAAAATTCAAAACAAACATGTTTTTTGTAGTGTATCAACCGCGTGCCATAGCGTACCTTCAAGGATGTTGAACGAACCTGTCAAATTCTTTGTTTTTAGGTGCCCTGCTGAATGGACGGTCGATTCATAAAACGCTATAAAAAATACACAAAAGTAATGTACCAATAGCGTACCTTCGGAATCTGATGTTTGATTTAAACGTACCTCAAAAATTTTCATACTTACTTATATAAAACTTTTTAAAATACATTATATGTAAAATCTGACTTCGGATTCAGATTTCTCAGACAATTTTAATCCTAAATGACCTATAATACATACTACTTAAGTACATCCTACGTGGCTCTATATTCGTAAATGCATTTTTAATAATGCGTCTAAGGAAACACCCTTGAATGGCTACTTCCTGCTAAGCATTTTATGTACCCGTGAATGTAGATAACATGCTAGAATGATACATATATTTCTAAGACATGGCTTCCAAGGCTTTTAAACATAAAGAGACCATCTGTACAAGTATCAGTTGAATATACGTTATTGGGAAGGGAAGGTGGATTTTCTAAGGAGGATTTAAATTTTCTGACTATTTTGATGAATACGTGGCTACGTGATAAGTTTGTGCCCTGCTGAGGATTTGATCTTCTCAAACTATACTTTAAAGGTCCACAAACAATCAGGTTGAACGTACCTCAAGACATTTGAACTTGTTTTAGAAGGCATGGGTGATTCTTTAAGGAGGCATTTTCTGACTATATTCATGTTTGCTTTAAATTTTGTGAAAAGTGCCCTGCTGGATGGATTGACATGCAAGGGTAAATTGCTAAGAACAGTGTGCCAGCCACGATGTCTTACACATTAGACGAATTTGTTTCATAACGTTTGCATTTAAAAAAAAGGACAAAAATTGCTGATTTTTCATGGGTTTCACCTCACCTGGACTGACAAAACCACCCATGCAGCATCAATCATAGTAACCCCTGAGTCAGCAGACAAAATTTGACAGCATTATCAGTCGAACTCTAACCGTGATGGCAAAAACAGTGAAGCAACACCGTTCAGAAGTGTGCGCGTTCAAAGAACGGCACCCCGCCGCGTCGAAAACGGAAATCGTGGGGCACTTTGTGGACGCCGGATACGCTTGTTTCGGCATCAACAACATCTTGGCACTATTAGACAACAGTCAGAGCATCGACAGGAAGCCCGGTTCCGGTCGGCCGACGAACCTGAGCGACAAGAAGCTTCAAAGAATGTTGAAGAGGAAGACCGAGGGAAAGGTGGCTATATCGCTGCTTGCATTTGACAGAGAAGTCGACTCAACCGGTCAAACAGTGAAAAAGTACCTGGCGAACATGAACATACATATCAGGAAGCGGAAGTCGCGCCCACTGGTTTCGGAGCTGCAGGCAATGACGCAGCGGCAGCGGGCGAATAAGATGGTCATTTTCCCGGCGAATCGCGACGTGGCGGTGGTGATGGACGACGAGACCTCTCTCCCTGGATGGCAACGACTGTTTAACATCCCCCACGAAGGAAGTGAGCTACGAGGTGAAGTTCATTTCACACACCAAGTTTCCCAAGAAGGTGCTGCTATGGCTGAAAATCAGCGAGAAGGGCTTGTCAAAGCCGCTCTCCTTTCGCTCCAGATTGGCCGTGAACGGGACAATTTATAGTACGAAATGCCTGCCGGAAGTTGCGTTCATCAAGAAATACCATAAGGGCGAAGACGCGATGTTCTGGCCGGATATGGCGACACGAAGCGGTCGTTGGAGGAGATGGAGCGGCTGAATATCGATGTGGTACCCAAGTCGGCCAACCCGCTCAATGTCCCCCAGCTGCGTCCCATCGAGAATTTCTGGGCCAACCTGAAACGTAAGATCTACTCCAACAATTTGGTCGTGAAAACTGAGGAGGAATTGATAAAAAAAACGAAGAAAGAACTCAAGAAGTCTGTTTTCGTCCGCCATGGCGAATGTTCCGGTTAACTGCCGGAAGGCCGCTCGAAAGGGTGTAGATGTTTTTTGCAAGTAAGCTTAAATAATTACCTTCCATGGAAAATTAATCAAAAGCAGTTATCTGATTTTTTTTTATCACCATCCGAAAAAAGAACATTTTTTTAATGCAAACGTTATGGTGTCATGAGCAATGAATATGGTTTATTATGGTCATATTAATTATTTTTCCTTCGACTGCTTCAATGGTTTGTTGGTTTGAATTTCAGGGAAGCTTTCTCCTGTTCTTCTGAAACGCGCTTTGCTAAATTCTAGAAAGTTTACTTCTTGGCTCCTAATTTTCTTGGAAGTTCACACATTACAACCCAACCACAAACATTTGGTAAGTTTCTCTCTGAACTTAATTACTTTCTAATCTTCTAAATAGTCCCATTCTGAACTATGAGAAAAATTTGCTCATAATTTCGGTTAAGTTCACTGCAGGATTTTTTTGGAAAATCTTCTTAAATTTGTTGGGCTTCTGAGAAGTCCTCTTCTGCACTTAAGGGAAGTTTACTTGTGAGCTTTGGGGAAGTTTATTCCTTTGTTCTGTGGTTCTTTTTCCTTGTTATTTTCCTGAGCATCTTCTTTTAAAACTTCTGATAAGTCCCATTTGAACTCCGAAGAAAATTGTGTTGAAAGTTTGAGAAAAGTCACTCCAGAAACTCTAAAAAAATATCCTTAAATTTGTTCGAAGTTCCTTCCTGAACTTTCGAGAAGTCCTCGTGTGATTTTTGGGATATTTTTTTTCTTGACTCCTAAACTTAATGTTTGTTCCTGAACTTCTGAGAAATTCTTGCTCAAACTCCTAAAAAGTACCCCCCAGATTCTTTCTATTCATTTGAGAAGTTCCTTCCAGAACTTCGAGATAGTTGATTCTGAAATTTTGAAATTTTCTCTTCTAAACTCTCTAGCACTTTTGGGAAGTTCCTACTAAACTTTTGGGAAGTTTCGTCCAAAATTTCTGGGAAGCCCTTTCCTGAACTCCGGAGAAGTTCTCTCCTGAACTTCTAAGACGAATCTTCCTGAGCTTTGTGGAAGTGTGTTTCTGAATTTTTGAGAACTTATTGGTAGGGCCCTCCCTGGTTAGTTTCTTCCTAAAATTTGGGACAGCTTTTACCTAAACTGCTGGGAAGCTAAGTCTTGAATTTTTAGGAAGACCTCTGGAAAGTTCCAAAGTTCTAAGAAGTCCTCTTCCCTTAACTACTTGCAGAATGATGAAGTCCCCTCTTGAACTTCTAGAAAGTATCTCTCTGAAAGTCTGCTTATGAACTTTCTAGCATGTGCCCTAAATTTTGGGTAGTTAAATTTTAAATCTTTTTAGTAGATGTCCTAAAATTATTCATTTAGAAGTCCTGTAGTAAAAAAATCTGAGTTTTAAGATTAATTTCTAAAGCTCACATTTTTACCAATGTTCACCAAAGTAATAACACAGAGAACAGACGTTCATCTTCGGTCTGCTACTAGTGTAAAACTTTAAACCGACATTTCAAATGTATGTCGCGATGCTCCTGGTAGGCGGCGCTGCAGTACTGCGATAACTGTCATGTCAATGTTTATGAACAGGAAGCCTAGCACATAACCTGAGAAGATTTGTTTGTTTTTCTCTGCACTTGCTGGGCACCGGGTGTCCATATTATTTTCTACACACGTTTATCAAGAAAAGGTATATGGACATCAATGTCTGTTCCCACACTATGGTCCAGATCACGAACTTACGAGGAAACATGCTCCCAGCGTCTAAACTTGAAAATTTTACAGCAAAGTGATGCTCTACAACATGGTTTGTATTACTAAGTTCCATTTTTTTATGTTGGTTAAAATTAGGGTGGTCCCCATATTCACGGAAATACAAAAACTAACTTTTTTATTTGCAGAAATAGACGTTTACATTCTTGGGCAAAGTTGTAGCGCAAAAAAATTACTGGAATTTTCATATATAATTTTCTTGTAGCTAAAAAATTGACCGATTTAGAGCAATTTTCCCTCATCAACTTAGGGTGTACCATAAAAAAAGGTTTTTTCCCCTTATTTTTTTATTTCAATTTCGATTGTAAAATTGTTTTCAACCAAATTGTAGAACTTTTCAAGGCGCGTATTTTATATTAACTTTGCCGCTAGCTTTAACCCATCAATAGTCATGGGATTTCAGTAGTGAACAGCAAGTGTTGCTTGTACCAAAGATGTGAAGAGAAAGTATCGATAGGTCCGGTAGAGCTCGGCAGTCTATGAAATTGAATAGAAGTAGTTTGGAATTGAGCGTAGGGCTTTTGTTAAGTAGTATTTCGAAGCAAACGCACACACTTTTACCACTTATCCTTATGTGGGGTAGGTCAAGGCTGGACCATATCCGCTACCTTGACCGGATGGAAGTCAGCGTGGTCATTTCGTTAATGTTTAATCTATTCTATGGACACTTTTTATTTCATATATTTGAAACTGAATTTCATATAATTTATTTTATTTATATTAATTGTTTTATTCACTCCATTTATTGATTCTTAAATTATGAATATAGCTTTATTATTCAAACACATAAATTTTTTCACTGTATTTTAAAATGTTTAATATTTACTTATTTGATTCATCTTCAAAAAAATTTTGAGCTTCAGGTTAATAAACTTAAAACCTTTTTTTCCTTACAATATTTCTCTTTTTAATTTTTAAATCTTTGTCTCTGTATTTCTTTATATTATTGTCTTATTTGTAACATTTGTTTTCATTTTCATTTATTTTAATGGTTTTACTCAGTTGATTTATCTGGTTTATATTTTTAAGCGAGTTTTTGCATATATTTCAAACTCTGTTTGTTTCGATGACGTTCAAATATTTTTTTGATTCTTTTTTTATACTTCATGTTAAATATTTGTCTTATTTACTTTAAAAAGTTTATTGATTGATATAATATTTCTTAATATTTTACCTTTATGGGCTGTTTTTAATTTTGCACACGTAACAATAAAATTTAATATATCTTATATATATGTTCGTTAGTATTTGTTTTATATTCATCAAAACCGATCAATTTGCTTAAGATTTTATGATTTCTCAATAAGCTCTATTGTTTTTATCATCTGATTGAATTGATTTAATTTATTCATTCTCCTTTCTTGAATTTATTTTGTTTATTTAGTGTTAAATTTTTTTATCGTTTGTATTCTATGAATTCTTATTTATTTATTTGACTCATCACTTATTTGGATTCATTGAAATCCGTTGTTTAATGTTTTGCATTTTTTTATAGATCTTGTTTATTTGATTATGTTTTATTTTATATATTTTTAAAGTTATTTCAATGCTTTTTAAGTGAACATAATTTTATAACTTAATGTGATGTCATGTGATGTATGTGATGCTTTTAAAAAACAACATGGCATTAAAAGTGTGCTAAAACTCTCTGTTTGACACAAACTTTTAAACTCGCTTAGAAGTTTAGCAATTTTGTTATGAATGCGACATGTTGTGCCTTCAACTGGCAGATATTAAAATCACGAATTCAACCCCACCGTGGTAACGTCTGTGTGGAGGACGAAAAGCACATTTGATCACCGCGTTGCTTGATGGAGCGTCCAAGGAGAAAAATGTTATATCTTAAATACGGAAAAAAAAGCGAAATGGGAAAATTTTTATTTGTAAACATACATTTCAATCGACTATTTCTCATAAATAAAAGCTAAATTTTATACCAACATAACATTCTGATAAAAAATGGCTCCCTCTAGCTAAGCTTGGTCTTAGTTTTTCAAATTGTGCGTTTATTCGCTAAAAAATGTCCATTGAAATGTTTGTTTACACAAGCAGATTCGCCCTTCTCGCAAATTTCTCTGAGGTTGTTTTATGCAAAAAAAAACACTGAGGTTGTTTTACGCAAAAAAAAACCATAACAAACATGTGAAAAAGAGGTTTTTGCAACAATTTCACCTCTAAAAAGACACTAAATCACTCAAAACTTTAATGAAACTTTCATGTAGGAAATTTTCTAATTTTATGAAAAAACAAATCCAGCTAAGCTACATATTATTTTATTTACAGCCATTTTAGACTAACATGTACCATCACATTCAAAGTTCAATAACTCCGTAAACTTTGAGATTTGACCGTATACGTAGAACAATTTTTTTCTTCAAATATCATCCCCGATGCCTCTGAAAATATTTGCAGTAAGGAACCGAGAACCCTGTTGATATAACTTCTATATTTGTTATATATTTTTTTAAATTTTATTTATTCTTTTGTTTTTTGTTAACTCATTTTACTTAACTAGAAATTAGAAGAAAAAATTAGTATTCTCCATTTAATTCCAACTACCTTTGCTTATCTTCGACAGATACGCGTATTTCGTCTACAATGTCCAGACTTCTTCAGTGTCTCGTACTAATAACTCGACTTTAGTTATTAGTACGAGACACTGAAGAAGTCACATTGTAGACGAAATACGCGTATCTGTCGAAGATAAGCAAAGGTAGTTAGAATTAAATGGAGAATACTAATTTTTCTTCTAATTTCTAGTTACAGGTATTCCACTAAACAGCTCAAACCCTCTAGGATTCATTTTACTTATTTAATTCTTTTTCTATTATCTTTTGATATTTGTTGTATGATTTTTTATCATTTTATTTACTTTACTCAGTTAGTTTGTTTAAATGATTCTTATTGTATAGTTTTTCTTCAATCATGCATTATTTTTTTCATTCTTTAGAAAAGAAAAATTGTTTATTTTATTTTAATGTGTTGAACATTCTATTCATCATAGTGTTTCAATTATTTCTTTCATTTTATTCATATTATTTTCTTATTTTTTTGAATATTTTTTATTGTTTGATAGTGTTCCATTTTTTTTATTTTATTTTTTTAGTGCATGTTTCATATATAATATAATTTTATTGATTTCGTGAATTTAATATGAATTATGTAAATATAATAAAGTAAATAAATGAGACTTTATAAACAAAATTCATATGCTTAAGCAACTCGTAACATTGCTAATATACCATTTAGTTTATGTTTTAAAACTTCTGCATGCTAGATTTGCCACCAGATTTTTTCTGCTCTTCATGTTTTTTACTTGTTATTTTCAGGATGATGAGAGGAAAAAAGAGCTCGACTTTATCCACGAACTATTAGCTACGGGGTATTTGCATCCCCACTCTTCCCCATACTATTTACTTTACTTTATTAGGGTGCCCTGATGGTCCCTCATATTTTCTCATATCTGGTTTTATAATTTATTTCACTGCAAAAGTTAACTATATGCCTCAAAGAAAAATATCTAATATGCGTATGGTTTGATCATGGAAAAAGTATGTGTGTATAGCTCTGCCGAATCTGAGAAACTGTGTACAGGTGTACGGGAGGATGGTACAAAACGCACCGTTAAAGCAACATCGTGAATGACTAGGGAATGGAAGCTGAAATTTAAGAATAAGTTATTGAGTATGGTGCATTACCTTGTCTTCGTTGTTGATCAAATGTGATTTAAATCCAAAACGATGATTATTCATGATTTTTTAAACCTTTTCCATTTTGATCCCACCGGGGTAAAACGCCTGATTAATTGCTTAATATGCACCCCAAAATTGGGGTAAGACGCACCACAACACTGGGATATAATGCACCACATTATTGGGATAGCATGAACCGCTTGTAAAAAGTAAAAACACGGCTATAAAAAGTTACTTATTAGAGGTGTAAAGTTGCAACATATCGCCACGTCCTCTTAGCTCTGTTTGGTAGTCAAGCAGCCAATCGTTATAGAATAAAGACGATGCGCAAAACGTTGTGATATATTGCCAACTCCTTATTATATACACGCTTAGAAAAAAGAACCCAAAGGAGCAGTTAAGTGTGGGAGTATAATTGTGTTTCTCTATCATTGGGTTCAAATTACTTACTTTTGGGTGGATATTAACCAGAAGTAAGTTTTTATACCCAACGTTGGCTTCATACACTTAACCGTTCCACTGGGTACTTTTCTCTAAGCGTGTAGACGTAAACATAACGCCACGGTTTGTTCTGTCCCAGTTTTAGTTTTGCGTGGTTTTTTCTAAATATTTTGAAAGAACGTGGAATTATAGCGAAGTTTTGATTTAAAATCTTATTTGATTAACTTTATTATTTACATGTGAGGTACAGTCGGGACAATTTCTTCAGTTTTGATCATATTTTGGTGTATTTAGTGCCTTGTTGTGCTACAACATTATCAGTTATGCTGTTTTATTTCAAAATTGATAAATTTTCATTCCACTCAAGCTATAGCGTTAAAGATTTGAGCAATTTTATTGAGTGGGTCATTCTACCCTACCAGTGCATTTTGTACTGTTCTCCCCTACCTGTATTATATACAGGGAGACTGGTAGTTGGAAAGGAGGTGATAGTAGACCTCATTTGCAGCAAAAAATTGTATGGCAATGTGGGTCGTAAAATCATTCCGTACGAGTTATTGAACATTTAATTCTGCAATACCGAGCTACAATACCACGTTTTGCTCGGGTACTCATAAAAATCCCCAAAAGGTGCACGGCCGTAGAAGCACAGAAATTCGCCTTGACAGCGCCACAGTGCTGCTTTTGTGTTCGAAGGAGCAAGCAAACGATGTTTGTGATGACTCACACGACGACAGATAGAAACGGGATTTTGCAGTATACTTTACCAATGACAACAATCAATGTAATCGTAGTAGTCGATAGCAAGTTTGGTTGATCGTCATACGATATGATTTTTTGTTATGGTTTTGCTGACGGCAATGCTGCAGGTGCCAGAAGGGAGTACGAACAACGATTCCCACAACAAACGCTTTCCAGCGCCTCCAACAAAGCGTTCTGCCGCCTTTCAGAAACGGACAGTGTTCAGAGCAATCACCGGAATGGGGGATATCCAAGGTGTGCTAATGAACCTCGAAACACAGATCCTGCGTCGTGTCGAACAGGACCCTACTAACGGGTGTCCACTAAAAAATGAGAATGATTTCATTACTTTTCCATCAGAACAAAAACGGCCGCATAGAAATGTCACTTTAGATGAATGAATCGTTGCACTCTCCAGAAAATTTTCATACACTCTTATTTCACTCTAACATGTTCAGTCGTGTTCAGCATGCCGTCGAAACAGGAAGAACTGCGCGCGCGCGTTGTACAATTCTTTCAAGCGAACGAAGATCGTGGAAAAAATACACGGTGGACCATTTTTGTCGTGAAAAAGTTCCGGTATCCACCGTGTACCGTATCCTGGCATGCATGGGAGTAACCCGGAAGAAAGGTTGCGGCCGTCCAGCGAAAATAATGAATGAGAAAACGCTCCGCTCGCTGCGCAGCATGTTCAACAACAAGGATTCGGTAAGTCAACGGGAAGCAGCCCGAAAGTTCCATTGTTCGAAGTCACTCATCTGCAAGACGCTAAAGAAGAAGGAATAGTGTGTAGAAAGAAAACCAGATCCCCAGAGTACACAGATGAGCAGATTCAAACCGTGAAATCCCAATGCCGCTGGATGACTCGGAATTACGGCGGAAAATCTTTCGTTCTGGACGACGAAAGCTACTTTCCTCTTTCGAAGTCTCAGATACCGGGAAACGACCGATTCTACACTAAGGACAAATCTACTACTCCTCCAAAAGTAATGTATAAGTTCAAGCACAAATTTGAATCGAAGGTTATGTTATACATCGTAATATCCGATAAGGGTATTTCGAAGCCGTGGTTCAAACCAAGCGGTTTGGCCATCAACCAGGAGGTGTACCAAAGAGAGTGTTTGCAGAAAATACTCATCCCATTTCTTAAACAACATCACTCGGATGGCAAATACGTGTTTTGGCCGGACAAGGCATCATCGCACTACGCAAAAAAACGCTAACGTTTTGGAGAGCCAAAATATACCATATGTCCCAAAAGACCGGAATCAGACAAATTTGCCACAGTGCCGTCCTATCGAGGATTTCTTCGGTCTTTTGAGCTCCATGGTATACAAGGATAATTGGAAGGCCAAGAACACCAAGCAACTTACCAACAGGATCAAAAGCTGCATCCGAAAAACCGATGTGGCTGCCGTCCAACGGTCATGTTCCAGCATAACGACTAAGCTGCAGCCACTGGCGACCACGGACCATATGACAATATTCACTAAACTTAGTTTGAAGATTTAAGTTGACCCTTTTAATAAAATAAATCAGTTTGAACAAAACTTCACTGGTATTTTTTTCCTGACCCATTCTTTTCGTTCTCATTATTTAGTGGACACCCGTTACTAGTACGAGACAAGAAGGATCAAGATTTGAAATATCACTGTCCACATGATGCACACATTTATTGCATTAAGATGTTTTTACATATTCAGGGTATCCCAATGAAGGTGTGGAAAACGCTGTACAGAAATCGATGTCCAAGAATTGGAACCAAGAGATCCTCCAAACAGATTGCTCTATTGTAATTTTATTCTAGCAGCTCTTGCTGTTGATAGAGAATATCTCTCTAGAGTGCTGTGGACGATGAGTGTCATTTTGACACAGCAGGAATTTCGAATTTGAAAGACCTTTACGTTTGAAGTGAGGAGAGTGAGGAGAGCGAGTAGAAAAAGTTCAGCGACAGTTCTCAGTGAACTTATAGGGACAGATGGTAGGGGATCCCTTCATGTTTTACCTAATCCGCTCAATGCAGCAGTGTATTTGAATTTCTTACAAAATCAACTTCCAGAGCTTTTACGTGATGATCCAGAGGAGATCGAAAGAAGAATGGGTTTTCAATCTGATGGTTCGCATTATCATCGAGATGTACGAGAATTTTTGAACAACGAATATGAAGGGCGCTAGATCGGACGCGGGTGACCAACCGAATGGCCAGTTCGTTCACCAGATCTAACTGCTTTCAACTTTTGCTTGTGAGGTAGAATGAAGGAATTAAAGAATTAGTTTATTTCAAACCAGTTCCCACGAAGGAAGTTTTGTAGTGCACAGGTAAGAGAAGAACTAACTGCAGTAGGGGAACGTCCATTAGCTATGTCACGCAAAAGGTGACTTCTTCTAACCCCCCCCCCCCCCTTCTTGTCCCACGTTTTCCCAAATCCCCCCCTCTCCCCTTACTGCGTGGCATAATTAATGGACCTTACCTAGTGACTAAAACGGAAGTAGAGAAACGCCTAAGGTTGTGCATTCAAATGGATGGCAACAATTTTGAAAATCATATAAAGTTATTATTATTATTTATCTTTATTTAGGAGCCATTCAGCCACAGCTGGTTCAACTCCACTAATCATCTAAAGTAACTGCGAATATCAATAATAATCAATAACAATGAAATGAAAATAAACATTTTATTACATTTAAATGAGACATAGAATGGTAAGAAAATGAATCCTAGAGGATTTGAGCTGTTTAGTGGAATACCTGTTATTACAAATTAGAAGAAAAAATTAGTATTCTCCATTTAATTCCAACTACCTTTGCTTATCTTGACAGGTACGCGTATTTCGTCTACAATGTGTAGACTTCTTCAGTGTCTCGTACTAATAACAGCAAGTCGAGTTATTGGTACGAGACACTGAAAATCTGCACGTGCGAGACAAAATGCGCATTGTATGTCAAGATAAGTAAAGGTAGTTGGAATTAAATGGAAAATACTATTTTTTCTTCTAATTTCTAGGTAAGAAAATGATCAAACCCATCCAAAATAAATCCTATAACGCCAATTGATTCGAATTGATAGTAAACAAAGTT
>JASCZW010014121.1:0-23711 GCA_034211315.2 Aedes japonicus | reverse complement strand
AATCAAATCCAATCCAAATCCAATCCAAATCCAATCCAAATCCAATCCAAATCCAATCCAAATCAATCCAAATCCAATCCAAATCCAATCCAAATCCAATCCAAATCAATCCAAACTCAATCCAAATCCAATCCAATCCAATCCAAATCAATCCAAATCCAATCAAAATCAATCCAAATCCAATCCAAATCCAATCCAAATCCAATCCAAATCCAATCCAAATCCAATCCAAATCCAATCCAAATCCAATCCAAATCCAATCCAAATCCAATCCAATCCAACCAATCCAAATCAATCAAAATCCAATCCAAATCCAATCCAAATCCAATCCAAATCCAATCCAAATCCAATCCAAATCCAATACAAATCCAATCCAAATCCAATCCAATCTAATCCAATCCAAATCCAATCCAAATCCAATTAAAATCCAATCCAAATCCAATCCAAATCCAATCCAACCAATACAAATCCAATCCAAATCCAATCCAACCAATCCAAATCCAATCCAAATCCAATCCAACCAATCCAAATCAATCCAAATCCAATCCAAATCCAATCCAAATCCAATCCAAATCCAATCCAACCAATCCAAATCCAATCCAACCAATCCAAATCCAATCCAACTAATCCAAATCCAATCCAAACCAATCCAAATCAATCCAAATCAATCCAACTAATCCAAATTCAATCCAACCAATCCAAATCCAATCCAAATCCAATCCAAATCCAATCCAAATCTAATCCAAATCAATCCAAATCCAATCCAAACTCAATCCAAATCCAATCCAAATCCAATCCAATCCAATCCAAACCAATCCAAATCCAATCCAAATCCAATCCAAATCCAATCCAACCAATCCAAATCCAATCCAAATCCAATCCAAATCCAATCCAAATCCAATCCAACCAATCCAAATCCAATCCAAATCCAATCCAATCCAATCCAACCAATCCAAATCCAATTCAAATCCAATCCAAATCCAATCCAAATCCAATCCAAATCCAATCCAAATCCAATCCAACCAATCCAAATCCAATCCAAATCCAATCCAAATCCAATCCAAATCCAATCCAAATCTCAATCCAAATCCAATCCAAATCCAATCCAAATCCAATCCAAATCCAATCCAAATCCAATCCAAATCCAATCCAACCAAGCCTAATCCAATCCAAAACCAATCCAAATCCAATCCAAATCCAATCCAAATCCAATCCAAATCCAATCCAAATCCAATCCAAATCCAATCCAAATCCAATCCAAATCCAATCCAAATCCAATCCAAATCCAATCCAAATCCAAATCCACTGCTTGCTAGTATCTACTTTGCTCTTACCGGATCAGGTGAAACAACGTAGATAACCTATCAATCCTATCGGTATTCAGTTGGTTGCATGGCATAACTGAATTCTATCTCTCACGTTTATCAATCGTTATGAACATACGAAACTCTATATTCATATTTGTCCATGTCAAACATTTTACAAAAAATATTCCAAAATACGTTGCAAATGCAGCCAATTGGTTGGTTGAAAATCAATCAAATACAATGAGAACAAATACATGAATACTCTTTATGAATCCATGAGAAAATCTACCTGTCCTAATTCCAGGAATACAACAATTACTTTTTTTTTAATTTCAAAGTTGTTTTCAGGACACTTGAAAGAACTACGTGGAACCGTGGAAGCTACAGAAAATCTAACAAGACCAAAGTTGCTTCAATTTAGCATATCTACGTTTTTTTTTCTGAAAAATTATGTTTATTTTTATTTATGTAAATGGCAAGCTGGATATTTTTAAGAAAATTTAGTCTACGTATTTTTTTATATACATCATAGGATGGACTCTACTATAAAAAAACAAGTATTTGGAAGACAACTTTAAACATAAGCTGAAAACGTCTTCAACAACCAGTGTTTTTATGACCAAAGAGCATTGGTGATCTCAGTTTATTTGCGCTATTTTAGCCTATTTTAAAGCTGATTTTAAATTATGCTTATACGAATTAATTTTTGAGATTTAAACTAGAAGATTTAGTTTACCGCAGGTGAGTTATCACCGTTTTTTATGTTGTATAACATCCTTCGCCAACTTATGAGTACAAATTGGAAAATCTGAAATTGGGTACGTCACGAAAATGGTCAGCTTCTGAACGTTAATATAACGTGCATTCCTAGTTAAGATTTTTCAGTTTTTGATACGTGGATTGACAATCATTATTCGCATCTTCATAGAACACTTTTTAAAAGTACACCAATAAAAGCTAGGTTTCATAATAACGTTATCGTTTTCCATACGAGAACTGCCAAATGCACAATGTTTCTTTATACCAGATTGTAAGTTCGAGCAACCGAGATCCCATATGCCGCAGCGATATACACACCGTGTCCAATATATTCTCATACACTTTTTCCTTAAATTGGTATCGTGCAACTTCTCAACATGCTTCACGTATGCGTTGGTGTAGTTGTTTATACAAACGCTTTTTAGGCTATGTCCGATTGTTTTCATCCGAAGGTACCGTAACACCTGCTCGTTGGATGACCGGAAGAGATCCGGTCGTACTCGTACGGTGTAAAGCTTGTTCGCGACATAATCTGGCACTCCTCGAAATACTTCATTAACGCGTGAAATATTTCGCAAACTGATGAACGTATGTCTGTTAATTGTGTAAAATATTTTTTTGATGATATTACAAGCTTTTAAATCGATGATGGCGTCGAAAGAGGATGGATGATGTTTGACACTGATTTTGTTTGCAATATGACTATTTTTTGAAATTTTTAACCATACAATCACCACGTTTTCTTTACTTATTTAAAAACATATTCTTTTAAAAATAAAATTTTGTACGACGACCAAATTCCTCAACACACAATCGTGTACAGGAGAAAATGCAGTGTTCAACGCCAGCAACCTCAGATTTCAGATAAATTAAAAGGTAACTCTGTTCTTTGCACTGTTGTAACGTTATATTTTAATGCTAATATGTTGTATCATGTGACTCTGACTTAATTCAGGTTTTTGAAGTATTCGTTCGAACATCAGACAAATCAACTCTAGCAAAAACAAGATAATTGATGCTTAAAAATAAAGAATAAAATTTGCTAGTTAAAAACTCCATAAAAATACTCCCAGAAATATATTCTTTCATTCCATATTTCACTTCTGTTTTCAATAAACCAAAAGAATCACCTAACCTTTCTCTACGTTTCCCGACTATTTACAAACATGAATTACGACTCGTGTTAAATTAATAGTTTCTAAGTGTGTAAATAGTACATCAACAATATAATATCTTATCCATATGAAAATATGATAATTTGTTTAATAACCGCAATAAACCCATTTTTCTTCTTCTTGCATTTCCCATATATTTTATGTGATAAATAGTTTAACCTTATGCTCAGATAAATATTGTAAGTTTTGATGATTAATTCTCATGCTATATAGTTGAAACTAAAGAATGTCATACTTTCTTTATTGAAGAATGTATCTTCATATAAACACAAACTTCCAAGAAATATTGTTCATGTGGTTATAAGTGCTTTGGTTAGTCCACTCGGCAATTTGTCATAAGACCATGCAATCTATTATTGCAAGAAGAAAAAGTTACTCACAATGCCATCATTTACCAGCATATCCTACAGTACATCCTCCTTTCTTTTTTTTTCTCTCTGTTCTTTTCCAAACTTACGCAGTGTGACCGTCAGAATCACCATTCAACCTAAGGTACAACTTTTGTCAATGTTAGTTGATAATGAAAGTGACGATGATGATGACGATGACGGAGGGGACAACAGTTATGGCACCAAAGGACAACGGTAGCTGCCACATGCTTGTATGCTCTCCTCATAAGACATGTAACATCAGACGTAGGTTGTAACCATTCGGAATAGAAACAAATAAATATTCAACCATTCGTTGCTGGCTGTGTACATTTCCGACACTCAAGTCAAGATTTGAGCCTTTGCCGTTCCGGAAACGGAACACAACCACAAAATGTGTCCTTCTTAGTGCATATCTATGTATACATTGGATGAAACAACAGCATCCAACCAAACAGGGGGTGGAATGGAAAGCCTTCTGATGAATTTTCTGTCTTTCACTGATTTATGTGTACATGGTTTTTGCTGTGTTGGTGAATCATTCTCATCATAAGGCCTTATGTTACCTGTTTTTTTCTACATCTAGGTCGCACAAACCTTCCGGCGATTTCAGAGTTATATTTTGTCTTCTGGTAGAACCGTCCCCAGATTCGTTCAACTGATTCAGTGTTGTATCCTGGATTTCGACTCCAATATTCACGTATCGGTGTTACGTTTGACCTACTCTGTCATCCCTGGGTTTTTTTCACCGGATCATCCTTTCTTACTTTGATTAGGGTACCTATTCCAATATAGTTTTAAATTTATCAAAGATAAATACAACCAACACTAGATTTAGACCCAAGGATGTACATCGGACATCATACCGTAATAGATCGAGTTCAACTTAAGGGATGGAAAGATGTCATCGTGGCTGCATGAGATGTGTTTTTTTAGCACGATACAGATAGGATGTCAAGGTCAAAAAAATACACCTTCGGCCATATCTTGTTCAGACCGCTGTAGCAGAAGCAAGTTGTTTATTTGTTCATTCGAAGTCATTAACTAGCTCTGCGTCATAACGGGGCTCTCTCATAGCCCAGTCGGTAAAGACGAAGCTACAAAGGATAGCCAAGGTTCGACTTTGATTGTACTTGCCACGCATAATAGCTTTCAATATATTTTACTATGTAACACTGTTAATTTAAAACTAAGTTGAGAGTATGCAGGAAGCTTATTATGATATAAAATAAACTTGAAATGCCAGGATATGTAAACATAAGTGCTCTGGATAAAAATATTGTCAAAGCTGTGGCGAAAACATCGAATCCACTCATACTTAACATACAGCCATGCTTACCCATCATGCGAGGAGCCGCCTACGGGTGTTAGCACAATTGAACAACTTCCGGAAGGTTTTTTGTTTGTTTGTAGTGTTCGCAAGGCCCTGCATAAATAGAACCTATTTTAGAACGCGATGCTTTAAACTAGATTTCAAAGGTGGCTTTGAAATCTGGGTGAATTTCAATTGAGGAATTTAGTAGCCAAGGAGTGAAAGTGAAGAATATGGTCAAATTGAGTTAAGTAAGCTACCTGGATGCTATGCAACTTTGGTGAAGAATGAACCCCTTCCAGCCACTTTACAGCGAACAGAAAACAGATTAGTTTTCAGTGTTCCATACAATTTGTATAAACACGAAAATACTATAATAAATAATATTTCAAATATAATCTGTATAAGACCTCACCAGGGCCCGCCCACCTTTTTTGAGGTGGTTGATTATGACGTCACACAGACACTTCAATCACCATACATCAAAATGTAGTCATCAGAGAGAATTAGTCTAGAAAAAATGTGTATTTTAATAATTCCTACAATTTCTTAGAAAATATTGAAATTGTCAAATTTGAACAAAGTACGAATTATCTAAAAAAAAAAAAGTTTTAAGGTAGTGCTGAATTAAATCCAATTATATCTCTTTAACGTTAGGATCTAGAAACTCAGTATCTTGAGCAACTTTTTGTTTAATTAACTGTTCTACAACTTTGTCTCAGACCACAATCTAGTATGTAACTGGAAAAGTTAGAATTTGAATGTGTAGTTAAGCCCTTATGAAAGGTTAGGCGTGTTTTTTTAAAAGATTCGTAATAATATTTTGAGCATCTCTTGTTGAGACACCTAGTCGATGAAATGATGACAAAAGGGTGAAAAAAAATTTCACCGTCTTTTTACCCTTCTTACATCAATAGAAGGGTATTAAGATCGCTTGAAAACTCGACTTTTTATCCGAGGCCCACAGGGCCGAGTGTCATATACCATTCGACTCAGCTCGACGAACTGAGCACATGTCTGTGTGTATGTATGTGTGTGTATGTATGTGTGTGTGTGTGTGTGTGTGTGTGTGTGTGTGTGTGTGTGTGTGTGTGTGTGTGTGTGTGTGTGTGTGTGTGTGTGTGTGTGTGTGTGTGTGTGTGTGTGTGTGTGTGTGTGTGCGTTACAAATAATGTCACATCGGTTTCTCAGCCATTTGTGAACCGATTTCAGTTCTGTTGACGGCAAATGGAAGCTACAACGTTTCCATAGAACACTATTGATTTTTTTTTCATTCGGACATTTCGTTACGAAGATATGAACGAAACAGTACTTGAAGGCCTATTATAATAGTAATCAAACAGTTTAGTCTCCGATTACATACTGAGCTATTTGTGTACCGATTTTAGTTTTGTTGGTGCCAAATCAAAGCTATGAAATCTCTTAATAACTGGTCAAAATTGTCAATTCATTATGATTGGATAATCCTTCATGGAGATATGACCAAAACAATACCTGAGAGCACATAATTGTGAGATGACAATACACTTGTTGCAGAGCAAAACCGAACAAGACCAATCACACCAATCGATGCCGCTTGCATTCTATTGTGTCGCATCTGTTGCGTTGTATAGCACATACAACGGACTAGCCACACTATGCGACTGTATAGAATTAGAGCAGCATCGATTGGCTCGAGTGGTCTGGTTTTGAACTGCAACGAGTGTATTCGAAAATTACACAAAGTCTTCATTAACTATTTTCAACGAACATGTACTTATTAAGCATCTTGAATCCATATCGATAATCAAAATTGACACTTAGCATTGTCTAATAATGCATTCTATGGACTGATTATATGAATTTTCTAATATTTATGTAATTTCTCCTCTTTATAACTAACATAAACAGGTTATTAAAAACTATTAATGGTAATATTTTAATCACATTGCTCAACAATACGTTCAGGATTGACAAATAGTTCACTTTATAAACTGAATGTATGGCATATTGAATATTTCTGAATCTTCTTGGAATTTCTGATGAAAATATGTATCCAGTACAATATTACCCACATTTGAGTTTGTAATTCTGGTGAAGTGTAAGAAGAGTTCAGTCTCACCATCGGTGGATTAATGCGGGTTTTTCATAATTATGCCACTCTGCGGCGGTCTGACGATCTTCTGGCCGGAAATGGCATCAGATACAAGAGGTAGATTCACGAAGGACGTGCTAGAGTAGTATAATGCGAATAATTTCGAGTTCGTGCCGAAAGATCTGAAATCCCAAACTCTCCGTAACTACGTCCAATGGCCCAGTATTATCATTACGAAGGAACACCTTCTAAAACGACCTAAAGTGTAGAAGAACTGAAAAAGCATGGATTAATTGCAAAAACTGTCAATTATTAGGCAGTACAGAGACTTATGGCTTGGGTTAAGGCCGAATTTCGTGCATTCGAATATAAAGGCAAAACGAATTAAATGAATGATGCCAAATCTATCCGGAACCAAATCATCGAGCTCGGTGACTTCCTCAACAGGAACGACATTGACATCGCCATCATCACGGAGACGCACCTCAAGCTTTAATATAGCGTCTCCAACCCAGGCTACCGGTTTGTGCGACTTGATCGCTCTGATGGAGGAGGAGTAGTAACGGCGCTGCGCAATAACATCAGCTGCCATATGCTTTCGATTTTCTAACTGCAGTTTATCGAAGCTACCGGAGTTGAGGTCAAATTTGCCGTCACCATCATCGCGGTATATTTTCCCAAGCAAGCCAGCACCACCAATCGAACAACAACGGTCCTTCGAAAGGACATTCGCAAGCTAACTCGCAGACAGGGGCCGTTTATCATAGCCGGCGACCTAAATGTGAAACACGAAACCTGGGGGAACACCCAGCGCAACCGAAACGGCCTCATTCTACAGGAGGACCTGAAATGCTCATTACACCACCTTAGCCCGGATACTTCCACCCGGTTTAGTACATCCGAGGCCCACTCAACAATCGACAGCTTCCTCACCAACATGGGGAACAACATCGTCCAGCCGGTCGTGTACCAGAAGCTCAGCTCGGACCACTATCCGGTGGTGGCCGAAGTTGGCTCCTCGGTCAACCGGCATCGGCCCACCAGACGGAACTACCATCGCGCAGGATGGGAGAGGTTCCGACAACACGTTGACGACAACATTGATTTCGACATGCAGCTTGTTTCGGTTGCTGACATCGAACGGCAGCTGCAGAGCATCAAGCAAGCAATCTCCCAGGCCCGGGAGCAACATGTCCCAGTGATAGATCAGGTAAGCAAGTCTATATCCATTCATAGACCCACTAAAGAACTGATTCAATTGCGCAACGCCACCCGAAGGTAATACCAGCGAATTGGTCTGCCTATCTTAAAAAGTAATTGCAATCGGATGACAAAAATGATTAAGGCCATAATGGTAGACCTCCGAAATAACAATTTTTCCAACAAAACCCACTGTCCCCCAGATTGTCCAAAGCCTTATTGGAAGTTGATAAAAATATTAGACCTTAACCAAGGCCCATTCCACCGTTGTTCCTAATAGACAGCAATGGCTCTAAGGATTGCTTGATAACTCCTGGATAGGTCAAAACTTCACCAGCTCCCACAATCTTAAACATAATAACGTCAGTCCACACGAAGCTGCCGTTAGCGAGCTTACAGACAACATGAATCTAAGTCCCAATGACGACTCGGAAGAGCTGGAGATCTCAGCTGACAAATTGTTGACTTATATCAAAACGTCTAAGAACACGAAGGCCCCAGGTTTCGATAACATCATGAACTTGGAGCTCAAGCAATTTACGCTCAAGCAATTGGGCCTCCAATTTACGTACATCTGGCGTTGATCTTCAACCAATGCCTGCGACTCAGCTACTTAACTTCGTATTGAAAACGAGCCAAAGTCATCCCCATCCAGAAACCTGGGCAAGATCCTTCCTCTTCCTAGAGCTATAGACCAATCAGTCATCTCTGGTGCAGTTTCCGATGCGAAAGAGATCTTCGCCGGCGTTCCACAGGGAGGTATACCAGGTCCCCTTTTGTTCAAGCTTTTCACCTCGGACATACCTCCACTCCCTGAAAATGGATCTTTGTCGTCGTTTGTTTGCCGATGATACCGCAGTCACATTGATAGAGAAACAAGGGCGCAACGAAGCCCGAATGCCCTGTCAGAATACTTCAGCGAATGAAAGATCTGTATCAACGCAGCGAAGACCTTCGTCAACCTCTTTCCACACTCCAATTCTCCTAGACTTGTTCCGCCTGAGCTACTGTACCCATTGATCAACAGAAGGTTATCCCTGAAAAACAAGCTTGCTGTCTCTAAGCAAATCATACGCCGGGTCATAGAATCCGGCATTCCAGTCTGGCAGAGTTGCGCAAAAACACATAACCTGAAGCTTCAGCGTTCCTCAGGATGATCCTTAATACCCCTCCGAGGACGAGAACAACTGAGGTTCACCATCTGGCCGCGATAATGTCACTCGAACAGTGATTCAGCGAATCAATTGGTACAGAGCACGCTGCCTGACATCGAGTCACTAGATCATCCAGAATCTGGTTCCCTACCCTTTTATTTTTAGGCGGGATGGAAAATCTGCAACCAAACTCCTGAGAAACTCGGGGTGTGGGGATGAGGGTTCCAACTCCTCGACCCACTGAAACCCCACCCGTGCCTTAAGCCTTAAACCCTCTTCGAAAGCACCTTTCGGTATTACTTCGGGGAGGGGGCTATTGTGCTTTCTAAGCACCCACTAACGACTCTTCCAGAAAGTATAAGCACACCTTATTTTAACGATCACTTTGAATATAATGAAATATTTCAACATGTTTGGGCTGCCTTTTGTTTGTACATTTCTGAATGACATAGCATCAAAAAAGTGCTCAGTTTTGTGTTACCTATCAAAATGCGCGGTCTTACTACGGCACAACGAAAAAGTATCGTGCACAAATGGTGCACTGTGAGCGGACTCTCCTTGAGAAAATTGGTCAAGAAAGAGGGTGTAAGCGTCGGAGCGGTACAATCTGCGATTCGAAAATATAGAGAACAGTGTACGTTTGAAGATGCGCCGAAGAGTGGTCGGAAATTCGGTACTGTTACTCCAGATGTCGATAAAAAGATCAGGGATGCCTACAAGCGAAAACTAGCGACTTCCGTTCGGGATGTTGCGAAAAAACTAGGGATCTCGTCGAGTAACGTCATGCGTGCCAAGGAAAAACTTGGGCTTAAAACATACCGAAAGCAGAAAAAAAAGTAACCCAAAACAGGCCGCGTATGCAATTTTTACCGAAAAATTTGATGAGAAGGTTATGGTTTGGCAGGCAATATGCAAGCGGGGTAAAACATCTAGAAATACGTTAAGGAATGTCTCCAGAAGCGATTCTTGCCGATGATCATGCAGCACGAAGGTCAAGTAGTGTTTTGGCCTGATTTGGCGTCATGTCATTACGCAAAGGACACTTTAGAATGGTACAAAAGTCAAAATGTATGTTTCGTGCCGGAAGACGTGAAACCGCCAAACTGCCCGGAGGCATGGCCAATCGAGAATGTTTTGATTTTTAACCTAAGCAAAGCTTCAAAAATTCACAAAACCAGCGGACAACATCCAAAACTTTAAAAAATATTGGCCAAAAGTGGTCAAAATGGTGGGAAGTACCACTGTGCAGAAGCTTATGGGTCATGTTCGAGGAAAAGTTAGGAGTCTTGGCTATGATAAAATATTTTGATTAAACGAGAGTAAAATATCATATAAAACACAAATACAAATATGATTTGCCAAATTAAATGATTAAAACTAAAAAATACATGACTTTTTTGTTATATTGAAAGCTTGCTTATACTTTCTGGAACAGTCTATAGGGTAGTGGGTTTCACCAGGATAAAGTGCTCCAAAGCTCTTGAAAATGCAACAATCGGCGAGAAAGGTTATGGCCTCCGTGTTTTGGGATGCGCAAGGTGTAATATTCATCGACTATCTTGAAAAAGGTAAAACCATAACAGACGCATACTATGCAGCGTTATTGAGTCGTTTGAAAGATAAAGTCCAGAAATGCTTACTTAGAAAATCACTGGACTCGTTGTATCGACCTTAAAGAAGAGTATGTTGAGAAATAATACCGAATTTGGCAAAAAAAACTTTGCGTGTTTGATATTAAAGGGACTTTTCAGGCAACCTAGTAAAGTAAATTCTCGCATCCAACTGTTAGGACACCTCCACTATTTTAGGAAGGGCTTCCCGCATCTTATCCACGGCCCGGATGAGTCCTGTCCCATCCATGGCCACGCCTAGCTTAGTGGCACCTGCTTCCGATACCGTGGCACTTCCGCAAGTGTCGGACACGCCAGATTCCATCACTTTTCGTGGTGGGGACCTCATTACCCGAGCAGGACCGAATAACTTGATATGTATTTACGTATTTAGGAGCTCAGATTAAGAGGTAAAATACCTAAGGATAATACCATAAAATTGTTTCCACAATGTTATGCGAATACCAAATTGAGGTAAGAAAATACCAAAATAGTACCTCTCAGGTATTCCCTGGTATCCAAAATACCAAGTTTTGATATTCGAGAGATATTTTGCTTGAAAATCTTAGGTATTTTGCTTAGGTATTTTACCTCTTAATCTGAGCTCTTTTATACCAAGACTAGTTATCAAGATCAAAATAAGGTATTCATATGCTGTTCTCTCCTGCTCGGGTAGGCCGCCTTTAGCGAACGGATTCGCTTTTTCCTGGGGTATGATCGTTCCTGAGGTATTACCCTCCATTCTGTTGGGCTTTTCCAATTGGCCCTACCCTTAGGCTTTTAAAATTGGAGTTGTAGTTGTAGGTTAAGTAGGTTATCAAATTAAAACTAACACTACCCCAAGGACTGATCTGAAAATTAATTTAAAACATAAAACATACTAAATATATTGAACACTTAAACAAAGCTGAAGCGTCCATTGGGCTAAACACGTACAATATAAATTAGTATAATAAGAAAAAGAATGAAAAAATAAAGAACAGTTCAAGTAGTAGTAGTACCGAAATGGTTTCAGTTTTCGACACGAACTCTCAGTTGGTGGTTCGGACAAGGTTTTGTCAACCGACCACAGTCCACCCGGTAGTGGTATGGGAGACAGTGTCTCGCAAGACCGGTTAATCGGACAGTTACCGCTTTCCATGTCCACCCAATACTTTCGGGCCACTGAAAACTGACCATTTGTCCCTTATGAAATCGTTTCGGTTCATCTCGCTAGCGTTGAATAGCATGGCCTAGAAAGTTGAGGATCACGAAAGTCCAGACGAGTCCAAAGCAAAATTGTAAGACTATTAAATTGACATTTTAACCGACCATATGTGTAATGATACGTATAAATTAGATGATACCTTTATCACTATAAACCAATGTGATCCCACGTGAGCCTTGCGGTTATATCTCTGATATAACCCACTAGTCATTTTCTTCTTTCACTTTCATTCGACATTATTTCTGAACGCGATCGACAACTTTGATCAAACTTGCACCAGTTGTTATCTATAGAAGGGTTAACAAACCACTGTAAGAGATTTTTGAATCATATGCAAGGCGTGCTAGCTTTACGTTTTGTCAATAACCGCCCAAACACAATGATAACGGAAACAACACGGAAAACGACAATTTTGACAGTTGCTGCAAATGGCTTCGATATGTCCAATTAGAATCTGGATCTTGCTGTTTTCTTTCCGACAAGCAGGCATACTCAGATCGGGCTTTGCTGTTTGCCGTTGCCGTTATCATTGGGTTTGGGCCATAACCCCTTCGCAGCACTTGGCGCAATTTTCGTCTGAGTTTCCACACGTAGTTTCAGAAAACTGCATTTGAGAATACACACATAGCAATAACAGAAGCAGCAACATGACCGGAGTGGATTTTCCTCTATGCGTTTGAATAATATTAGAATTGTTATTAGCCAACAGATAAAGGGTTGACGAACAATCGAAATGTGATGAGACGGCAAGTTACAATCAATATTGAAATATTTACATGAATCGGCAAAAACTGATGATTAATTCATTTTATTTGAAATAAGCTACAGAAAAATAGTGAGTAACCAGTAAGTAAGGTTTCAGACACTTGGAAAAAATAAACTATTTCCACACAAAGTTAACTACACAAAGATCTATCAATCGTCGGTTGCTGTACAGTTGTTAGAAAAAAAGTTGTTTTTTTAAGTATCCATCTGCTAACCTATGATGAACTGAATAACGTTTCAATGTTACTGACATATAAAAACCCGGTCAGCGATTGGTTAAGCATTATGGAAAAAAATCCTTTGCTGAACAAAATGATACCGTAGATATTTTCCCAGCACATTTTGAATTGAACTACTAAGTGGCCTCTCCAGAATGAATTTCTCTTCAGAACAAATCAATCTGAAGCACCGCGGATGACCGAGTGACGTGAGCTGCGTGAAATTGTTTTTTCAAATATTTGCCATATCATAACATTTCTGTTCGCCAAGAAAAACAAATGATAACAATGTTGCAGGAAAATAAATACTGCAAGCACCACCAAAAACTTTTCAGTAACAAGCTCTCGTGGAAGTATATATCCTGCACATACGCGTCAGATATTTCGTTGTTTAGAGAGAGAAATAAAAAAAAGCGGTTGAGGGCCGTAGCAAGGATTTCACCGACAGAAATGCAACGGATATAAGATGGTTAAAATAAAAATAAATTCTTAAAATTCATCAGTTTTTTTTTACAATATGTGCAAGGGTTAGTCCTTTTCATTTAATTCCACGATTGTTTTGCTTACAATCGGCTACAGGATACGTTCTTCTTCTTATGATTCAATAAGTTGTTATGACTTGATTCAAATCTCTTAGAGTTACAAATCTCAAGGACAGCAAGAAACATCTAGTAGTGCTGGGGTATGTAACGTAATTTAGCTACGCGTCCAATTCACAGTAATGGATAAAAAATGAGCAATGTTATGTATTTTATTTTCCATCAGAAGTCATCCTTTTATATTGATAATGCCACATCAGCTACACTACCGTTTTGGCTACTGCTCGCAATGACTTGGAAAAATTCATGCATACAATGCATAAAGGATGAGGGTTTCAAGGGCAAGGCTACCGTTTAGAAACATTTTAGATAAAGCTAAATTTTCATGAGTCAGCAGAGTCGAGCTTCGCTTGCTCATTGCTCTGGGTAATGTAGAGGAAATTGAAAGTCATCCACATGCGGTATAGTCACCGGGGAGCTATTACAATGTAGCGCCATTTAACATCACTTCATTACGAATGGTCCCCAGAAAATATCGGTTCAGAAAGTGGTCCATTGTGGCCAAGCATACATTATTCTAAGTTGGTCTGCCCGTTTGAGGGAACGTAACTGAATAATATGCGGAGCTTGGAACGACATAAACTAAAAAGCTCTTTCGAATAAATGTAACAACCCGTATCGATACGAGAGTTGCAACTGAAATGCACATCGTTATCACCTAGTGAATGCAATCAGGTTCTATTGCTAATCTTTTCCGCAGCGCCACCGAAGCATACTAGAAGTGCCAACTAGATTCTATTTGCTGATCGGCAGAATATATAGATAGCGCACGATACAAGAAACCACTGGCAAATACCGAAACCACAGATGGATTCTGGTTCTTGCATGCCTGCCATGTATGATGGCAAATTCCAGTAGTATCACCGACACCGCCAGAACCTCACCGACTTACACCGGCTTGCGGTGGAAAAGCATATCTATGGAGTGCACACGATCGGTCGTGTCACTTAGCTCAAATGTAAACACTATGAATTTGCTTCCCTAGCTTTGCGCAGCCCTGTTCCACATCGTTTGACACATTCCGGACGGCTGTAGAGAGCATTTACATAAATGATGCAACCTCAGTATCGTCAACCAGTGTGTGAGAGTGCAAAGTTGTTGTGCGGCTGGATTGTATGTGAACCCAAAATGGGATACGGTGGGTTGAAGTTGCCGCAGGTCTCAAATCCGCTACTGTTTCCAATTTCGACGAAAAGCGCACAGGGGAGGGATGTGGCCATTAAGAGCACGGACAAGAGTGCGTATGAAAGGTTTGGTCAAGCCGTACCACATACATACTTCTGTGATGGATATGGGGCTTACGTCAAGTAGCAAATCATTCTTCGATCACAGCATTGAGTTGTCGCAACTATGGTTTATTATATGATAACGAGATTGGTTACTGATTTGTTTCATGGTGACGTTGTAAACTGTTTGATACGAGGTTGCAAATTGATCGAATGTTCAGTTCATTATTCAACAGGAGGTAATTTTGATTTTGATCTTCGAGCTGCTTTTCAAAGCTTATATTCTGCGTTAAAATTATCCTTTTGAATTGTATGATAAATAAACCAGCGACTGATACCAGTGTTCAAAATGATTGGTGCTGTATGACGTTTTGTTTTATCATACACCAATTGTTACGTCGCGCCTTTTTTTTTTGTCGATTGAAATTTAATTAATTCTCAATTGTTTTAATACATAGATTATCAAATTCGTTGTTCATCAGGCTTTGCGATAAAATCTGAGTGATTCGTTTCCAATGCAAATTTGAGATGAATAATTATTTTTCTTAGTGAATTTGGCAAATCTTTTAAACCAAAGAACTATGAAATTTTTGAAACATTGGACTTTTTAATGATAGCTATTAATACTAGGCTTCTCATAGGCTAGTAAATAAGAAAGAGAGAAAAAAAGATTCAAAGCAACACATTCATCATTAAGCTAAATCATATGTTATATTTTGTTATATTTTACTCCGTGGAGTAAAATTTGAAGGTGAAAATACAGGAAATATAGCTCTGAGCTGCAGGAGTGCGGATGTCATCTCCCACAAAGCATAATATAGAAATCACTGCTCCATGTTTGTTATAACGCGCCAACCGCTGAATGTCAGTTTCATATAGATGTTTGTCTTATGGGGATAACCAGAGGCAGTAGGAAAGGGGGCAGTTGGACAACTCATTTACTATCTTCGTTATGTTGGGGATTTCAGAATGTTTGACTGCCCTAATTCGCAAGAGTATTTTGAGATTATCAATATCGCTGAAATCTGCTCTGTTTTATGAACGATTGCAAAAATTTCAATGTTTTAGCTTGCGTTGGATGACAATTGAACGACGGGAGGTTTTACCGCTGTGTTGAAATTCGTTATTTTCCTCTTTTTTTAGACTTTTCACCACTTCCGGGAAGTGCTTCCATTGAAACGTAGACTATTTGACGATAATTGAGTGCAGAATGTTGACTTACTGATCAATTAATGTACAATTTATTTTCTTTTTTCGATGAATTCGATAGTTCTAGGCAACGGGGAATCATCTGCTTCTAGCACACATCTGTGTCGTTGCCCAACATAATAGAAATCTTCTTAGGTGCTTCCACGGTTCAAGAGATGACGGGTACCATCAGCTAAGGGTTGCGTACTTGGCTGATAGTGCAGCGTGGGCACTGTTGTATTTCTGACTACAGCTAGTTTGAGGAGGTGCGTACCGAGCGTCTGTCCACCAGGGAGGTGCGGCTCAATCAGCATCTGTCTTGGCATCCAGCGGTCTGAGTGGGAAACGATGTGTCGCGTCGGATATAGCTAGGGTGGCAGCCCCACCAACGCGATGTAGTCACGCGGGATGGTGGTGTTCTTTGTACGGTGTATGGTTTCAGATCGTCCATGGAGTTCCTAGGTGTTGTGTAGTGGTTTTGAATTGGTAATCTATCTACTACTACTACTTTACCCATGCCCTTTCGCTCAATTTTCATTACTTCTGTTCTATTTCCAATCTACCGCACACTGACGGAACTTTCAACACTTTGTCTTTATATCTTTCATTCTAGCAAACATTAATGTCCACTCTTGGTGCCTCATGGCGATGCGTGAACATCTCCTTCTACATCATAATCGTTACTTCACGCACGGAGAATAGAAAACATAAAAATTAGGGAATACATTTTTGTTTTCTGCTGAAATAAACCACCCACACTTGTGAGTGGCCCCAACTATATCCTAACTGTTGGTTTTAATCGGTGCCAAAATTTGAATAACTTTAATGTGCATCTCTGTACAGAGAATAAATCGGGAACAAAGTAAAATGTCTTATGCGCTGCTGACGTCAGTTAAATTCAGCACACCGTTTATCAAAATGGATCCTGCTACAGACCCAACCATTTTATCCAAAATCACAGTGATTCCTCGTGGAAGTGCAGACTTCTGTTCTATTTCCAATCAACCGCACACTGACGGATTTTTCAACACTTTCTCTTTATATCTTTCATTCTAGCAAACATTAATGTCCACTCTTGGTGCCTCATGGCGATGAGTGAACATCTCCTTCTACATTATAATCGTGACTTCACGCACGGAGAATAGAAAACATAAAAATTAGGGAATACATTTTTGTTTTCTGCTGAAATAAACCACCCACACTTGTGAGTGGCCCCAACAATATCCTAAATGTTGGTTTTAATTGGTGCCAAAATTTGAATAACTTTAATGCGCATCTCTGTACAGAGAATAAATCGGGAACAAAGTTAAATGTCTTATGCGCTGCTGACGTCAGTTAAATTCAGCACACCGTTTATCAAAATGGATCCTGCTACAGACCCAACCATTTTATACAAAATCACAGTGATTCCTCGTGGAAGTGCAGAGGTGTTCTCGGTTTCCAATAAAGCGAGTATCACATGAACATGCTCCTACCCATTCCCTACTTGACCTGCATTCGGGCGAGGCCGGCATCGGTATTGCCTTAGTTTGGGATCACCAGTTTAGGATATACACTGAACATTTATTTTGATTAAATAGCTTGCACGCGTTTCGTAAACATGGATTTTGTACATAGAACAAATGTCTTGTATATTTTATGAAACATTCCTAATGCTTTTTATCTGGTGAAATGCTTTCATTACACCTTTTTGTAAAATGCACGAAATGAATTTCATGAAGACCAGCCAATCGTTGTTTCTCTTTTCTACCGTACTCATGCATTATGGCGGTGCTGCTGATATGGGCGGGAATAATTTATCTATCCCAAATTAAAAATTAGAGCGCTGTCGAGAGCTATAACTTCATGCTCATTAATCAAGATTGTTCTCGCGAACCAGCATGGCATAGTGAAATCGACCACGGATTCAGAATCAGCACTTTCAAGGAGTTCAGGTTCGAATCCCATGTGAGAAACATTACAAAGACGCTGCATAACTCCATTTGGTTGTTTTTTTTCTATAGAGTCTATAAAGTAGATCTATCAGTCCTCCGATTTCATAATATAAACTAATATTAGTTTTCAGTGTGTGTTAGTCCTAAACATCATCTTTTGCTTCTCTGTGTAATAACAGCTGATCTGGCAATAACAGAATAGCAACCTCGGGCGGTCAATCATGCTCATGCTCAAGCACAACTACATATGCACTACACAACCTCACGCATATATATAATTTTTCTAAGCAAATTGATATGTTGCTTTTTTGCCAACAACCAATGTTGCCTTTTTTCTCCAAGTTACCATTCATTACGAGAAATGAAACAAAATCATACGAAATTGCATTACAATCTTGTTTTTAATTTTGGGTGTAGGGCCCTCGTGTTGATTCAACAGAGGAAGCAGACGTTTCTGTAGACACTCATTGAGGTAGCTCTCCCCGTTTACAGTTCCGGTAGTCACGAACGGCGCACTCCGTTTGCACATGAGCAGATTGCTTGCCAAATCATATATTTCTTGGCGAACGTTGGAAGTTTCTGCTTCCTCACTTCCTCCGGAACATCAAACTTGTGCTGGGCGGTGAAGAACAGTAGCCCCGGAATCTGCCGGAAGTCCACCTTGACGTAAGTCTCATCATCCACGATGAGACAATGAGGCTTCGTCAGCATCTGGTTGTACAGTTCCGGGCCCGTGACTTTCTTACCATAATTTGCAGTTCGTCACAATTCGGAGCGTTCTGCTCTTTGTACGTATGCATTCCTTCCCGGTCCTTGGCTCTCTGAACGAAAGACCTCGACAGATTCAACTTTTTGGCCACATCCCTGGCCGAAGCATTGGGATTTTGCTTAAACGCATTCACGAAACGCTTGTGATCCTGATCACTAATAGAGCATCCATTATGACCACATTTCTCCTTCCGTTCCATGCTCAGAGTTTCGTAGTAACGTTTAATCACACGATTCACCGTTGACTGCACGATTCCAAGTTGTTTTCCGATGCACCGATGGGAAAGTTGAGGATTTTCCAGGTGCTTGCGCAAACTCAATTCACGACGTTGCTGTTCGGGTGATGTCATTTTTTGCAATTTTCGAAAAACTGGCAGCGATAAAAGTACAACAAAATAATACTCTTAACTACTTCTACCCAAATGTTCAAGAAAAAATTCCCAATGGGTGATTTTCTACAGTGTTTTTTTCCCTGATGTTATTTGATCCCAAGCAACACCAAACCGTTATTATTAGTTGCGGCAACTTGATTGTGACCTAATTGAGTCACATTGCAGTTCCTTGAACTAATTTGCAACAAGTGTGCTACTAGGGATGTGAAGCAGCCCTTAGTCTTTTATATTTTCTTCTGTATAGACATTTGAGTGTAGCAGAAAGTACATCTTTTAAGTGATATAATTTACTAAGCGGTAATATAATTGAAAGATGAAAATGTTGCAATTGAACAGTATTTTTTTGATTTCAAAGTAGAATTACACTTGGAATACGTTTGTGTAACGCTGAGTTTTAACTTTGGTATTTTTGAATGGATTCATTCACATTATTTAAATAAAAATGTTTGAAATTGTTTTTGTTATAACTCTAATTGTAATTTGGCATAATTAAGAAGCTATCTAAAACTGATCGAAAAATTCGTGATACTTTGATTAAGCCCGATTATAGCCCGTAGTTATATTTTTTTATTGTTTTCTCTTTTTAGTTTCATTTTTATTGTTGCTTTTCTTTGAACACTGTTTTATTTGTAGTTACCATGTTTATTTGAAATTATATTGGGAATCACTTTACTCACAGCCTGTGAAAAATGGCTTGCCATCAAAATTGAGGTTTTATTTATAGATTAAATTATTAGAAGTGAAATGAAGATGATCCATAGAGCACCTAATTTTATCTTAGATGTTCAGATTGGTATGTGTTTAAAGAATTAGATAGAAGGTTAGATAATACAAAGTGAAACGTTGTTTGAAGATGAAGTAGATTCTAAAAAAGATACTCAGCCATTAAGAAGCTCCCCTGGTTGACGAGTAAAATCTAGTTTCCTAGTGCAGTGACTTTCTTTTAATTTTATTTCCAAGGTGTGTAATGAGAGTGAATGCAAATGCGGTCAGCATGGACAGTGAAGATTGAACGGTGTTTGACGATTTTGCGTGTGTTCTTTTCCTTTTTAATTAGATTGATTCTAGTTTGGGTTTCTATTATCGCCAGGCAAAGGCTCTGCTTTCGTGGTCATATTCGAAGTACTTAAAGGTAATTTAATATTGAATTTAGTTACTTATTTATTAGAAGATTCTTATTTAATGTTCGCATCGAATCGCAACGTCCAAAAGTCGATTTTTGTACGGGATTAGCAGCACTCTACAAAGGCGTGCCCCTTTATCAGTCAAAAACCAGATTCATTGCAATCAAAACAATCACTCCAATACTGACAATGCATCAGAACCCTAGGCCCAACCAATTCAAACTATAGAACATCAAATAGAAAATAAGAATTCACATAAATGAAGACAAACCATGTTTTCCTTATTCCAAGCTTATCCTCGGGGGATGATTCCGAGTAAAGTTGCTTCTCACAAGACATAAAATGTAATAGGGACTATTACACGTTCCTTTGACTTCAAAAACAAATGTTCCCTTGTTTGAATTAACTCGGACTAAGGTTCGGTGGTACATCTGAAACCCCGTAACGCACCACGGAAAGGTGATCTACCAGCGGTCAATTTCTGATCTACTAGTTCTTTCAAACTGTCCTGGCCTCCAGAACTTAAGATTTACAGTTGTATCAGCCATTTCAATTTCAATTAATATACTTATAGGTCAACAAACATTATATTTAAAGCAATATGACATGTTCTGGTATATCCAAACTATCATTGAGATCAGAACATAGGACCTACTGTTGCAACAAAAACTTTCTGAGCTATCCAAAGCTAGGCTGTGTATTGAAGCATATTTGTTATAGGCAGCATAATTAATCATCAATTAAAAGAGAGATTTGAGCAATAAAAAATGAAAAAAGTGCCATTAAATTATTAAGGCCTGTGCCAACAAATAATGTGTGATCAGCATTAAAAAATTAGGAATGAGCAATAAAAGATGAGAAAAGATCTTCGGATAATCTAATTGTGACCGGTAAATCTATCAAATAAAGCAACAGCTATTAGTATATGTGCAATTAAATATGGCAGTATTTCCGCCAAATTATGTAATTTGAGCACTAAACTATTCGCATATGTCTTTTAATTTTGTTAGATTTTCCCATAAAAACAGTAAAATGAGCAATGGATATTTATTTATCCATTGCTCATTTTACTGTTTTTATGGGAAAATCAACAAGATTAAAGACATATGCGAATAGTTTAGTGCTCAAATTACATAATTGGCGGAAATACTGCCATATTTAATTGCGCATATACTAATAGCTGTTGCTTATTGATAGATTTACCGGTCTGATTAGATTATCGAAGATCTTTTCTCATCTTTTATTGCTCATTCCTAATTTTTAATGCTGATCACATTATTTGTTGGCACAGGCCTTAATAATTTAGTGGCACTTTTTTCATTTTTTGGTGCTTTTTCTGAATTACTAAGTGCAGGTAAATATTTTAGCCATTTGTTATATAACTTGGAAGACCAACAGACTGTATGAGATATCATTGTAGGTTATTCAAATCAACCTGGAATTCAAAACTGAAATTCTGCAGCTGTATGTTGATTTCTGTACCAAACAAAGAAACTATATGTATTTGACCAGTTTAAGTGAGTCTTCTGGAAGGTAAACAAATATAATGATGATGTTGCTTTGAGAAGGAAATAATTTCTCATCACCATGAGGCTGCAGGAGTAGACAGCACTTTTTTGCTAGATCAAAGTTGTTAAGAGAAAGTATTGATAGTTCTGTTAGCGCACGGCAGGCTGTGAAAATTGAAAAGAAGTAGATTGAAATTGAGCGGAGGGCATTGTGAGGTAGTATTTCGAAACAGACACACCATCTTTTGTCAAGCATCCCCATGTGGAGTAGGTCAAGGCAGGAACGAATGCACCACTTTGACTGGCAAAACAGCCTGCCGTGCGCTAACGGAACTATCAAAACTTTCTCTTAACGACTTTGTTCTAGCAAAAAAGTACTGTCTACTTCTAGAGCCTCATGGTGATGAGAAATTATTTCCTTCTCAAAATAACATCATCACAGATCGTTACCCCGCGTATCGGAGAATACAAAGAAAGACTATATCAGTGTAGATATATTGAGATATCTTGGGATGTTTTAGGTCACCAAAATTGCCCATGAGTTCAGAAGTTAGAATCTACAGTGATAACTTTAGCTGTATAACCTATGAAAAGTGACAATATGCATTCAAACACATTCAATGAATCTATTGTAAGGTCACCAGTCATTATCAGATAATCTTGGGATATTCAAGTTTAGCCGTAGCCTCTTGGGCTATACGAACGACGATAACTATTCAAACATACTCAATGAATATTCTGAAACGTCTGCAGACTTTAAAGGATAATCTTGTTAGTTTACGGTCATTCAAAACAAAAGGTCTACAAATGTAACAATAGCTGTATGGGCACACAAAGTAAAGTTAGTTTGTTTGGCATGAATATCTCAAGATTATCTAATGATGTCTGTTGGTCTTCCATTGTATTCATCGAATATGTTTATCATAACACTGTTCAGAATATATATATATATTAGGCTGATGCAAAATTTGAAATATTTGCTCCCCTAAGCTTAATCGACGCCAATTTGGGTCCTGACAGTCCCCAAAATTTTTTAACACATTTGGTTTTAATTTGGCTTTGCACACGCTATTCAAAGTTTGTATGGGAATTAGTATGAAGAATCTCAAACTTACATTTCCAGATCCCTAACATCTTGATAGTATGTCCTTAAACCAAATCTTATATACATTCATATAGTGTAAGTTGTCAACTATCAAAATGCCGAAGATACCTGACATGTAAATTTTATACAAAAATAGTTATTTAATAAAACATAAAATACACACTTTAGGTATGATGTTTTATTCTTATTTTTGTTTTCTTATTATTAATATGTTTTTTATATTTTATATTCATATATTTTATGTATTTTATTTTATTTATATTATTATATATATTTAAATATATATTATATATATGTATTTTATATACATTACATATTTTTACTTCTTATTATTATATTTGATGAATAACTATTTTTGTATAAAATTTACATGTCAGGTATCTTTGGCATTTTGATAGTTGACAACTTACACTACATGAATGTATATAAGATTTGGTTTAAGGACATAATATCAAGATGTTAGGGATTTGGAAATGTAAGTTTGAGATTCTTCATACTAATTCCCATACAAACTTTGAATAGCGTGTGCAAAGCCAAATTAAAACCAAATGTGTTAAAAATTTTTGGGGACTATCATGACCCAAATTGGCGTCGATTAAGCTTAGGGGAGCAAATATTTCAAATTTTGCATCAGCCTAATATATATATATATATATATATATATATATATATATATATATATATATATATATATATATATATATATATATATATATAT
>JASCZW010014120.1:0-23717 GCA_034211315.2 Aedes japonicus | reverse complement strand
CAGCACCTCCGGGTTGTGGTGGGCTATCTGTAAGTTCAACCTGCATCCAGTTTTCAATTATGCCGATTGCTGTGGTCGTCAGCATTACCCCTTCTTCCAGTGTTTTGCCTTTCACTGATAATACGATGTCTTCCGCAAAACCAACGATCACTACGCCTTTGGGAAGCTTCAGCATTAGAATCCGTTGTACATCCCGTTCCAAAGTGTTGGGCCAAGGATGGAACCTTGCGGAACTCCCGCCGAAATTTTCACTAATTTCCGCCCCAAGAAATTTCCGGTTCTGAAAGTAACTCTGCAAAATTCTGCACAGGTAATCAGGGACCCTTATTCTGTGCAGCGATTCGGCATTGAAGACGCTATTGAAGGCGTTCTGAAAGTCAATCGTTACAAGCACAATATCGATCACTTCTCCGCTGACGCCTTTACGGCTGTCTCGACCACTGTCCAAATAGCATCCACAAAACTTTCCTTTCCGGAAACCGAATTGCAACCTCGATAACCCGTGCTCGCTTTTGATAAATTTCGTCATCCTGGATAATACTCTCTAGGAGTTTTCCGAGCGTATCCAACAGGCATATTGACGTGTACGATGCTGGATCCTCCAGAGGCTTTCCTGGCTTTGGCAGCAACACTAGTTTTTGTATTTTACACCTGTCCGGGAAATAACCTTCCCCTAGACATCTCTGTAGCACATCCTTAAAACTGTACAGAAATACCTGGATCGCAACTTTCAGAGCCACGTTAGGGATTCCATCCGGTCCGGATCCCTTCTTCACCTTAAGCCTTTAATCTTCGCCATAAAAATACGATACGTGTCGCCCCAGGGGTTAGCATCAACGGCTCGGCACAGCTCCTTGTAGCAGTTTGTCTTGATCAGTCTTATCTCTCATTTCAATTCGGTCCTGGCCCCTCAGAACTGTACCTGTTCCTCTCTGTCTGTTGCGGTTTTAGCTCTCACGTCTTGTGGCTCTGAGACAACTAGCAGCTCTGAGACAACTAGCTGAATTGCGCCGCTTGTTCCTCGGCCCCAGTTTCCTCGGCATGGTGGCGTCGCATGCCCTTACCAACGTATTCGTCAGCTCTTCTGCGTTTGGTTCGAGAGTTCGTTGTCGAGCCAGAGTGCCTCAACAAAGAGTTCCCTGTCGAAGACCTGCGTCTTCCACTTCCGCTCGCAACTATTTGTCCTTCGTATTGCAACAGGATTTCGTTGGCTGATGCTACAGTGGATCGCCAGATGATTGCTATGGATCACACACTCTCCAGTTCATATTTGTCATCAGCGACAGACTACAGAAGGTAACATCGATGACGGATTCACGACCGTCCCTGCGAAAAGTGCTGGTGGAACCTACGTTTGATAGTGTAACTTCCAGCTTCTAGCTGGCTGCACCCTCCAGCGTTGATACATATGCTGTTCAACTCGACAGCCCAAGCATTGAAGTCTCCTCAGATGACGACCGGTCTTCTTCCGATGAACTTTTCGGTGAGTGCATCGAGTATGTGTATGGTTAACTTCTCCATTGTCCACCTTGGGGGTGCATAGCAGCTGCATACAAAGATCCCGTTGATTTTGGCGATCCTGGGCACTACGTCCTGTATGGGAAATTTGCACATCACTTGTATCGCAGCCATGTCCGCTCTATCTGCTACCCAGTCTCCGTTGATGATTGCGACGTCACATTTTGTTCCTGTTGTTGACTGCCACAACAGTGGCTGTGCTATGTGTCAATGTTGAGGTTAATTTGGTTTACCTCCATTACTATCAACTTGCTGCCACCTTTTTATATACTGGGCACTTGTTGCTCCCGTTGTGTGGTCGTTTCCGTCCTTCTCTTTGCAAAGCATGCATCTCGGTTGCTTTGTGCAGTCTCTTGCAAGACTACCATTCTCCCCGCAATTCCTGCACAGATCAGATCTGTAAGCCCCTTGTAGTTCCTCGTCTGGTGACCAAAACCCATGCACTTAAAACATCGCTTCAACTCCGGATCCGCTCTCATTTTTCGGAGGAGCTCAGCGTACGTCGTTCCACTGTTTACCTCAACAATTAGAGCATCGCTCTTACTTCGCTCCCGACGATGCCTAGACATCTGGTTCTTCTTCTCTCCTGACGTTTTTACTTTCTGCTGATTTTTCTTTTTTTTGTCTTTCTGGTTGCCTACAGAGCGCCATTCACTGCCTTCACCTTATTTCTCGTCGTTTTTGCGCTTTTTCAGCTCCTCCTCATCTCTTGATGTGTCCCTTTTCCTTTTCTTCGAGCGTGGATTCTGATGCTCCTTTGGCGTCTACAGTGCATCAACTGTTGCCTTTTGGCTGTCCTCAGGAACATTTTCGGAAGTCTCTGCTGTCATCATCAGTGCGTCCTGTTCGCGTTCGGCTGCAATCACGGCAGATTTGACACGCGTCACCAACTCTTTGATTTCCTTGTGGACGTTGTGCCTGTCCTTTACAAAATCATAGAGTTCGTCGATCTGACTACCTCCATCGCGTCTTTCTTCCCAACACTGTCCCCTCGAGTTGTGCTACTGTTGCGTTGTTGGATGAATAGCTGGATCAGGAGCCCCTGTGACTTGCTACTGCAGGTGCAGTGGCCTCCGAATTCGGCTTTCCACTTCTTGCGAACACTATCGCACCTCCCTCTTCGTTGTCTGGCGTTTTATCGTCGTCGAATATTTTTTTTTAATTTGGGGAATCCGTGCTTCCACCACGTAAACTAACAGAGGGGAGGGGGGAGTGGGCGTTCTGCTGCTGGACGCGTTCTCGCAGTCCTTGTTTTGTATGTGCGCATGTGTGTGTGTGTGTGTGTGTGTGTGTGTGTGTGTGTGAATTCGAAATACTTCTTTACAAAATATGCCCTTCACTCAATTTTAAACCACTTCTACTCCATTTCACAGCCTGCCAAAACCTATCGGACCTATCAATACTTTCTCTTCACATATTCGATTCTTGCTAGAAATTGCTGTCCACTACTAGGGTTGTATTTTGATAAGAAGGATATTTCCAATTTCAAACATTATATGAAATATTTGTTTTATTCTGTTTTTGCTCCATGATGGCTTTCTTGAAACTTTTCACATCATCTATTAAAAATGTCAAGCAAAGTTACTGAAGCTTTGCTTAGCTCTAAAGCTCATTAAAAATCAATGCCTCTTGTTTATACTTTGTCTCTCTAAAATGATAGTGATCTTCAGATATTCCATATGCTGCATCCGGATGATCCCGAAAATCAAAAACGTTTTTCTTTAGAGTTAAATCGTTCATAATTTACTTGGAAATTTATATGAAAATTACTTTACACACTTATCGTGAGATCTGACCATATTTACACTTCCCTGGGAGTACTAGCAATACAAACCCGGATGTGGTCATTGTGGTCCTGGAAACTTGATATCATCACCATTGCACTAAATTTTGATGTTTCATGTTATTTCGGATTACGGATTTTAATCCAAATCCAAATCTGGCCAACTGGGAAAGTTACATCCGGAACATCAACCCGGATATGACCAATGCTGTTTAGACTTTTAATATCTTCGCCATGGGACTTATTTTTAAATTTGCATGTAATTTGAGGTGTCACACTATGAGTTTTGATCTAAGTCATTTAGCGGCCACTTCACCGGAGGTTTCTCCGGAACCAGTGAACTGATTCCAACATAATTAAAAAGCATTGTATAAGACCACAGTACCTTTCATTTGATGGTTGTTTAATCGAAATCGGTTCAACTGAGTTGGTTACTTCGTAAGGCATATACACTAGACACACACATGTACACACACATACCTGTGTTCAGCCCATCGAGCTAAGTTGTTGTATTTGGCACTCAGCCACCTAGGCCTTGGAGCAAAAGCCGGTATACATACACAAATGTTGCGAACCCTATTGGGTTTGCACGCACCTTTGGTACATTAGTATTTACACCTTGGTCCCTACAAACACAACCGTATGCAGGAGGCTGACATGCTAACAGGCTGATAGCTATTGAGCAAGAAGGTGGTGTTGAAATCACAAAACGTGCAGCTTATATACCTTATGGATTGTTGATTAACTTAAAATTATTGCCTTAATCTATGGAAGACTATAATTAGCTTGCCAACTACTTACAAACCACTGTTTAAGGGGTATGCCATCAGTAATTTTTTGAAAAATCGATTTTTTTTTTATTGGCTTAAAAAAATAGTTTAAACCCTTTAGAATAAGAAAAAAAGGTCCTGTGCGAAAAAATTCGTTGTCCTTAGGGAAATGAAGGGGGAAATGCAAACAAAAAAAAACTTCAAACGCGTTCTTCTCGGAACATCGTTTTTCAAAATGGCATGCAGCATAGATCTCGAAACAATACGAACAACCTGCTTTCAGATACTCATAATATGGTCTCCGTAGGGGTAAGGGAACGGAACGATCTGTCTCGCGTTGCTTTCCACAGATATTCAGTTGGCTTTTGCAAAAAAGAGCAAATGGCTTTCTGCATTCTTGGATATCAAGGGGCTTTTGATTCGGCATCAGTTGAAGTTCTTTCAGATAAACCTCCACGTCTAGTGGCTTTTCACCATCAATGACCAACTTTTTGTACAATTCTGCTGTCAGAGAAACATATGAGCTTTCTCATGGAACCTCTACAGCTCATGATTTAGCTACATATCTCCTCAGGATCCTGTTTAAGCCCTCTTTTGTATAATTTTATGCCAAAGATACTGACAGTTGTCTAAGTGACAACTGTACGTTGAGACAACTTGCAGATGACGGCGTAGTGTTCTGTCACGGGACCCAACGGGGTCGATCTGCAAGGACCCTTACAGGATACCTTGCACAATTTGTCTTACTTGCGCTCCAGAGCCAGGTATCGAATCTTTCGCTACGGAGAAAACTGAGTTGGTAGTTTTTTTTCTAGGAAGCATAACCCTCGCAACAACCGGAAGCTTCAAATTTGGGGTAAGCCGACAACCCATTCGGCGTCCTTCAAACATCTTGGGGTCTGGTTCGATTCAAAGCGCGCACCTGGAGATCCCATATTGAGTAAGCGTGAAGCGAAAATTGTGCCAGCCAAGGACTCAACCTTTCGCCAGTCACAATTACCGGGACCTGGTGGGGAGCTCAATCCGCAAGATTCTTGCTAACGTTGTACCGGCACAACGATCTTTGGCCGGGATTGGTGGAATACGGCAAGGTAGTCTTTGTTTTCAGTCAGCGGCTCGGTCGCACTTCATTGAACTGGAACTGCGTCCAGTACCGGAAATGCTCCGTATCGCGTTAGGTTGTGACGCACTCTGACTCTACACCATGAGTCTTCAGGCGCTGGCTGGCCATGTTGCCACTCGGATCGGTTTACAGAATCATCTCCGGCTCCGCTCACCAGGTGCAGTATGCGAACCCCCAGGTAACCGAACATTTTGAGAAGCTCCTCGCGAGCTGAATCCTCAAACCCGCTTCATGACCTAAGGTGTACCGATTTGTACATATAACACAGGATGCCCAGCCCTTCGCCGAACATTTCCTCTCTCTCTCCAATCGTGTTTGCTTCTCCGATTTCGACAATTCGATTCATTTTGATTTTATCCATGAAGCAGGAGTCGTAGAATCCCAGAGCATCATCGTCCCATGATTGCTCCGGTGATATTTACTGCAAAGTTTGGCCAAGTTGATTCCATCTAAATCGTTTTTCACTGACGGATCTTATTGATAGAGGGAGTCAGTAGGCTTTGGAATATTTAATGAATTATAGCGCCAACCGTAAACTTCTAAGCTCTTTTGTTCGTGTATGGTCGCGAATTAGCGCGGAATACATTTTACGCTAGAAATTGTTGCCTCACTTAACACCCGGATCATTTTTCATTTTCACGGATAGTCTCAGTTCTATAGAGGTTATTCGCTCATTGAGGCCGGTAACGCACTCCTGTATTTTCTCATGAAAATACAGGAGCTTCTAAGCTGCTTTATCTTCGCAAGTAGTTTATCGTCACCCTATCCATGGGTCCATCTCATTGTTCAATTCAGGCGCAAATGAGAAAGCGGACTCGCTAGCAAAGGTGGAGGCTATGAAGGCGATATTTGCGGAGACTGACAAACTCGCCTTCAACGACTTTTTTCCCTGTCTTTTTCGTCAACAGCTCACCCGTCAGGCTGACAGTATAAAATGGGCGGTAGTGAGATTTAAAGATGGCAACATTCCCATCATCCCACAAGGTGTCGAAGAAATCTTGGTTTGGCGGATGGACGTGAGCCCAGACTTCATTCGGGGGCTACAGCGTCTCAGCTTCATGTCCAATCATTATTCTTGAACGTCACCATTTACACGGGTTGGGCTGAGCGACAGCAATCTCTGGTGAGGTGATGGCGCTGGTCAAGACGGGACCACGTTATTTGGCTGCAGTCGAACATCGTGGAGTCAGACCGTAACAGCATATGATTACCTCAGGCTCGAGGTAGACAAACCCAATGTGCCAATTCGAGATATTTTGCTGGGTAACGTGATTTGGAGCACATGAACCTCATACTATGTGTTTTTTTGACTAACATTAGCATTAGATTGTGGCGGAGTTTAATCCTGTGTGTTTAGTATAAGTTTTTTTTATATGTGTGTATGTGTGTGTTTTTTTTTTCTTTTTCTAAGAAAATGTCTCGTCAAAAGAAACTACAAATTGTATAGAAGTTATAAGTGTGTCAGATGTTAATTTTAGAATTTAAATCTGAATGCGTTGCGTAACCATACTTTCAATTCCCACCTCTTCACGTATCCGTAATTTGTAATTCCTATTAACTTCGAGACGCCGCGAGTAATCGGCTCTTTCCTCCTAATTTTAGTTTTAAGATAAATGATGTAAAAAATATGAAAATTTGCCTGTAAAGTTAATCTTTGATTGTTTCAGTAAATAATATTATAAAAAAAAATAAAGTAACTTGAACAATTTTCATTTTTTTACTTGAAATTTTAACCAGATATGAACATTTACATTATCTTGAGAATGTCGATCGGAATTTTCAAGAACTTTATTTATTGATTTTTTATTAACAAAAACTTGCATGTTCGTCAAAAATCAATTTTTTTTCAAACGCACGCCAAATCCACAAAAATTGATATTTTTTAAAATCCGATCGACATTCTCTTAGCTACAGCCCTCTAGATTAATGGTTTTTTTTTTTTGTTCTAGACTCAAAAGGCACCAGTGGTGCTGCGTGCCGCGAGCCCTGGAAGCAAAACATGTCCGGGAAGATAGCTGTGGAACCGCCATTTTGTTATTTTTACTGTTAAAAATTTGATAATAAAGGTTAATGTACGCCCGATAACACACCAAAAGTTTCTTTTCAAATACCTTCAATTTCGGGAGCAAAAATTGTGAAAAACTCTTTTTGGGTCGTTACAGTGGCCTTACCCCTTAAGCGTGAACATATTACTGGCAAGATTCCTTTATTACTTTAAGTATTATTAGAACAAGTGTTGGCACATCAATCGATGCGATTGGTATGAGCGTACCGTCAGTCCTCCTAATACCGTCGCAGAGAGGCCATCAACGGATTTTATAATTTGTTTGCCTTGTTTGCGAGAAAATTTCCGTATTTATTAACCCAACCTGAATGGGTAAATAAAAACGGAAATTTTCTCGCAAACAACTGGTGTTCTCAACACTCATATATACATACTCCTAGTAACTGTTACGAACCGGTTGAGTTGACTTCATCAAGGTTGCGGCTTATCATTTTTGACTTATCCATATTCATTTGCCGATAGCTCTTCTCAGAAGCTCAATTTCAACAATATAATGCATGATTGAACTTATGGTGCTGAGTAGACCCACAACTTGGTTCTAATCAATACATAGCTCTATCTCTTATATCCGAAGAATAAGATCATTATATTCGCAGTGATCTTCGCGATGATATTCGCGGCGAAGCATCACGCGATTATCATCGTGGAAGATCACTGTGAATATACGCCTCATGTCGAAGATATAGGAGTTAGAGCAATGTACCTGTTTGACAAAGTTGTAGGTCCACTCATGCACTACAAGTTCATCATACATCATATTATCAAATCGACCCTCTGAAAGGAGATATTGGCAAATGAATATGCCTGAGTCAAAAATGATAAGCCGCAACCCTGGACTTCATTATGGCTCAAGTAAATCAAAATCAAGTTGCTGCTACCATTTTTGGCCGTTGTGTGCTGCTTGGTACACTTCTTTGTAAGAAGCTTGGTTATCTAGTACGACATTTACATGTTCACAAATTTTATGGGTTTCTGAAACATTCCAAGACTATGGCCTCTCAGAATCGCATTTTCAGAAATCTGGCAAAAATATTCTTAAAAATAAGCCAATTCTGGTGAATGTGCGCGTATGTACTCACATTAAAAAACTTAGATGAAGTTTTTTTCGATTCTCCATACTCTTATATGGGAGTATAAAAACACGACCATGCTTAGACAGAAAATCGCATTTGATAAATTTCCCATTAAAGGCAATTAGGTATTTAAGCTTACTTGCAAAAAAATTCTACGCCCTTGCAAGTGCCCTTCCGGCACTTAACCGGAACATTCGCCATAACGGGCCCTTGTGGTATTTTGACGCCAGAACGACGCCATTTCCGGCATGCATTTCGTACTATTATCTTCCCCGTTCTCGGCCAGTCCAGGACGAAAGGAGAGCCGCTAACAACTATCGAATATGTATTTAAATTCTTATATATTTTTACCTCTGAAACATTCAAAATCCAAATTCCATGCCAGAACCGTGCTAGTGTAATGAAAAATTAAATATTGCTGTAACCGGTTCCTTGTACGATTGAATATTATTTGCAGCGGTACAGTTGCTAGAAATTTTATTTGCTTAAGTGTAATCGAATATTCATCAAAACATAACAAATCTTTCCAAGTTAAACTATGTCCTCTATCACGTCAGTGATAGTTAAAAAAAAACGATGGTAAGGTTGAACAGGAGTCTAATGATTTCATTTCTCACATGTTGAAATGGCCGAGTGATAAGATGCCTTTTTGAAAATTGACAAAATTTGTTTTACTGTAGCTTCAGATTTTTTTCAGACTCAAATTTTGTTTCACAGGCTCCACCTTCTGCGCTATTCCAATTCTATAGTAGTACCCTATAAGGTTTTCAATCAGCGGAATGGTTGCATAATTATATGTCACATTAAAGCACAAATGCATACAATGAAACATTTCGTGCTACTTGGGTCTTCTCGCTGATTGTCAGTCACAGCAGCACCATTTTGGGGAGCTTGGTATGTGAAATGAACTTCACCTCGGAGCTCACTTCTTTCGTGGAAGAAGTAAAATACGAAGTGCCCTGCCAGTCGATGCCGCTGCGTCATTGCCTGCAGCTCCGAAACCAGCGGACTTTTGCTTCCTGACATGTATATATATGTTCAACAGGTACTTTTTCACTGTTAAGCCGGTTGAACCGACCTCCCGGTCAAGCGCACGCAGCGATGTAGCCACTTTTCCATCGGTCTTCCTCTTCAGCAACCTTTGGAGCTTCTTGTCGCTCAAGGTCGTCGGCTGTCCGGAATCGAGATTTTTTTCGATGCTCTGAATGTTGTCTAATAGTGCCAAGATGTTGTAGATGCCGAAACGGGCGTATCTGGCGTCCACAAAGTGCCGCACGATGCCCGTTTTCGATGCGGCGGGGTGCCATTCTTTGAACACGCACACTTCTGAACGAAGTTGCTTCACTGTTTTTGCCATCACGGTTAGAGTTCGACTGATAGAGTTGTCAAATTTTGTCTGCTGGCTCACGCGTTACTATGATTGATGCTGCATGGGTAGGTTGGTCAGTGCGGGTGAAGGTAAACCCATGACAAATCGGCAATTTTTGTCCATTTTTTAATGCAACCTTTAGTTTAAAAAAAATACGAAAATTTATTAAGTGCAAAATGAAGAAGTTGATTATTCGAATTTTTCCGCATTGGAATCACTTTGCGTCGTCTTGAGGATGTAATTGATAAAAATGATGGACCGATGACATAAATTGGTTGAGAAGGGTCTGAAAAGGTAACTGATTTAGAAAATGTTGATATTATTGATAAGAGGCCATTAATTTTCACATTTTTTCCAGCCTCACCCTGTAAACACTTCCGATAAACTTTCTAATAAAAGGCACGAAGTAGCATTATATCTGTCGCAAAACTGTAAAAACTTCAGACCTGCGCCAGTAATCACTGTTGAATGTCATATTGGTTTAATTAGACACCCTATGTTAACTTAACAACACAACCTTTTTTTTCAATTACGTCAACATCTAAATCAAACAGATAATGACTTCTGGCTTGATTGCCTTATATGGCCCACAACAAAACAACAAACAAGAATAAGCAGTTAATATCAATCCCGCAGCTGCCATCAACCCAATAAACGAAGCAACAAATCATTGCCATCCCTTCAACGCCCTCCTCCTCCCTCCTCTCCGCTGTCCCAACATAATAACGCCAAAACTATGAACTGCACCAATGATCATAAAACCGACGAAATAATAACCCCACCAACCCGTTTGTTGGTTTACGAAATTACTTAAACTTTTCCGAGCTTCCTTTTTCCGGAACTTTGTCCGGAGCCCTAATCAAATTACGACCAAACAGCCGAGCAGACAGCCACACAATACAGTTTCGCTTTTTGGTCTGGTTTTTTTTTCTTCGCTTTAGTAGCGAATTTTCCCACAGCCATAAAGTTGGAATTGTGCTCGGTGACCTCGGCTCCTCTCCCTCAAGTGAACGTCAGACCATAGTTTCGTCAGATTGATATCCAAAAGGCAACGACAGTTCCGGAGGAAAAAGTCATTCGAACTGACGTTAACCACGGTCGTAAACCTTTCGAAGCCGAGGATTAGTGCAGGACTTCTCCAAACATATCAAGATTAATATAGAGCCGACTGCCGATAATGTGACATTAATGTTGGAAAGTTTTTCCACGGTTGTTCGACGGAATAATGGTTTACTTTTCTTCTTTAATGAGCTTAAAAATCAGGCTCCATGGTGAAGACGATGGGAAATGAATTGCGCCTGGTTGCATTATTTGGCAAACTCGTTCACTTCCGGTTTTCGATGCTCAGAAATTCCATCCACTGCAGAGAAGGTCATCAATTTGGTTTGTGCCCATGTGGGTATGCATCAGCCAAGGCGCTAATCTCCCTGACTCTTCAACATTTTACAGAACACGGACGATCGAGCTTACTCGAAACTGGGTTAAATTTATCAGTTGCAGGTCCTAAATTTTCTAATAAATAAATATAACATTTCCGAGAATGAATATATACTACCTATATTCAATAGTTTAGCTTCTAATGGTTACATGACTTGGCCTATGAATTGTAATCAATTCTTAAGTGAGGACTGTATCGAAAATAAGTTCTCCACATATATTCCTTTAAAATCTTTAAAAAAAAATGTTTTAATCAAACAAATGGATGTTTATTTATTGTATGGAATTGAATACCGGATGAAAATAATATTATTCTTCCACAAATTTGCTGGATTTTGCTGGCGGCATAATTAATCATCAATTAAAAGAGAGATTTGAGCAATAAAAATGAAAGTGCCACTAAATTATTAAGGCCTGTGCAACAACAATGTGGATCAGCATTAAAAAATTAGAATGAGCAATAAAGATGAAAAAGATCTTCGACAATCTAATTGTGACCGGTAAATCGTCAGATCAACAGCAACATTAGTATAGTGTGCAATTAATGGCAGTAATTCGCAAATTATAATTTGAGCACTCAACATTCGCATATGTCTTCAATTTTATTGATTTTCCTAAAAACAGTAAAATGAGCAATGGATATTTATATGGTTATTTATTTATCCATTGCTCATTTTACTGTTTTTATGGGAAAATCCAATAAAATTGAAAGACATATGCGAATAGTTTAGTGCTCAAATTACATAATTTGGCGGAAATACTGCCATATTTAATTGCACATATACTAATAGCTGTTGCTTTATTTGATAGATTTACCGGTCACATTTAGATTATCCGAAGATCTTTTCTCATCTTTATTGCTCATTCCTAATTTTTTAATGCTGATCACACATTATTTGTTGGTACAGGCCTTTAATAATTTAGTGGCACTTTTTCATTTTTGGTGCTTTTTCTGAATTACTAAGTGCAGGTAAATATTTTAGTCTTTTGGTTGAACGCTTTTCATCATGTTCCGGACAAGTGTTTCATCACATTTTTGAGACACTCTCGTACATATTCTCAGTTGCTACACCAGTCTTTATGAAGACCACAATCGCCCAATAGCGGGGACCGAAGCTGAGGGCATTTTGGCGGATTGATGTCTTCTCAACGAATTCCTATACTGTTTTCCGTGAGCCAGTTGAAAGTAGTTTTGGAGCAATGCACCCACGCTAAATCCGGCCGAAACTGTTGAGGGGTGCTATGCTTCCGATGTATACGCTGCAACCTTATCTGCAGACATTCAGGTCAATAGATTTTTGCATTGATTGTTCCGGTAGTGTAAACAATGGTAGAGTTCATACCGAAAGTACATATTGCTTGTCATACCTGCACTTTTCAATCAAACTTCTCCACTTGAATCAACCTGTCTGCATCGGTTGCATCCTCACCTTTGATGGCAGTGAAATATGTGGATCTGGAAGGGTTTTTAAGTCCTCTAGGTCCTCTAGGACATAGGTCTCGTCGTCCATCCAAATAAAACTTGTTCGCGACAAAATCTGGACAGATCAAATTTTAAATAAAACAAATTTGCTGTTAGTTAAATCCAACATGCATTTTTATTCATTAAATTGTGCATTATTAGTCATATAAAAACTAATTAATATTACCTTACAACCGATTTAGCTGCTTTTGTCCAAGATTCTCGAAATTTTTCTATAGTTGTAGCTTTTTGTATTGAGAGAGTTTTCCCTTCACGAGAGCCCAATACCGCTCAATAGGTCGCAATTCCGGACAGTAAGGTGGATTCGGTTCTTCCGGTACAATATGAACTCCATTCGCTTTATAGCATTCCAAAACATCTTTGGCGTAGTGACAAGAGCGTCATGACTGCGTAGGAATGGTATCAATCGCTCACGGTATATTTCCTTGTTTACCGTTTCGGTTGTGATGAAGCTTTGGCTTGCTCGACCACAGCTGCCGATTGCCTGCCAAACCAATTTTTTTTTTTTTGATGCTTGGCCTTTTTTTCGCCCTGAAATGCTCCTCTGAAATATTCCCGCTACCACTTGCGAGCCCGGGTTTTAGCCGTCACATTCTGTTTATCATTACGGTTCGGTACAGTTTTCACCTTGAACGACTTCATACCTTGCCGGAGCTTGGAAGTTTGCACGGAAGTTGGGGACATTTTTATTTTTCTAGCCACAGTACGTACCGAAAGATCTGGTCTCTTCTGCAATATTTGTTTCACCTTCGCGTCCTTCTGGTGGTTCCTGAGATACGTTTTTATTCCGCTCCCAGCCTTCCTCACTGTTGTCAAACGTGTATCGAAAGATTTAAAACGTTATGAACTGTGCTTGCATTAAAACCAAGTTTTTTTTGCAAGTTTTCTTACTGACAGATCCGGATTTTTATTGCGATCGTTCCCATTTTTTTTCGCACTCTTTCGACGCCATCTTCGATCTAAAAGCTTGTAGTATCACAAAGGTTGATTCTACACAATGAACAGGCACCTGTTCACGCGTTGATGAAGTATTTCCTGAGATATACGTATTTAGGGGTGTCCAGATTTTGTCACGAACAAGCTTTAAAACTCGTGAATACAATTTCCGGGCCCTTGTTGCTTCTGTTCTGCACTTTGTTTGGCGATTTTCTGCTCCTTGTAGGTCTTCAGGTTGTTCCGTTTCTTGAAACGTTTAATCATTCCGACGCTGGTTTATTGATTTGTACTTCCGAATTAAAGCTTACACTCTATGATTCAGTTAATATCCAGTTTAGTTTAATTTAGTTGGAAGATCCGGGGTTTCAGCCTATGAACTGCATTTCATACAAAGAACAGTGTTTGCCAAACTAGGTTATGAAGAATATTACACTCGCAAGATGAATTTCAAAGCGCTTTGCCAATTGTCGCAAAGTTACACCCTTTTCACGTAGCCATGTGTCCAAAACCCAATTTTTCTCGTCCTTTCCAATGTACGACATTTCCTAGAGGAGGATTTAAACCGTGCAAACAAGTGAACAAACAAAAGGTGACAGTCAAACACACAGTCTGCTATGATGAAAAAATTAAATCCATCCCAAACTCACGCGTACAATGCAAAGGTACGTGGATAGCTTATTTTCGAAACATTCCTTAGCATCACTGTCTTCTAATACACTGAAAAAAATATTGCACTAAAAATTACCATTTTATCTTATGCCTATTTTCAAAACCACCAAATTTCATTTAAATTTACTACGTTTACGGTACAGCCTTGAAATTGAACAGACCTCATGCTCTAACAGCGTACTCCATGAAGCTACGAACGATCGGAAATGCCCTGAGAGTATATATATCTGGAAAGCCACTTGTATCGCGACGAATAAATCCCAGTGCGGCAAAGGCCTTTGTGGTTGTTGAACTAATATGCTCCTTGAACCGGAGTGTCGTATCTATAGTAACCCCTAGGTCATTCCTTGCGGCACACCTGACGTGTCGGAGAAGACGCGTGACCGACTACCGTTTTATTTGACGAAAGTGTTCCGACCAGATAAGTAAGAGTACAACCATTTTGTGACACAATCGAACTGCAGCGTGAAGAGCTTTGTAGAACCAATTGTTCGAACACCATACAGGAAAAATCTAAACACCTCTTTAATTTTCAACTGCAAATTTGTTGCCAGCTTTGAAAATCGGAATGATTACGGCTAACTTCCACACTTCGGGAAAAGTATCTCCACTGAGTGACCTGTTAAAAATAATCGTCAACGGCATCAGTAGTGAGTCAGCACATTCTCTGAAAAAAAAAAACAACTACCCGACCCTCTCGACACATCCAGCTTTTCCAGGGCTGACAAAACTTCATGGCTCACAACTAGAGCAGTAAAATTCAAATTTAAAGCAGGACAGGATCTACGACTGTCAAAATGGTGACTTTTGACTGTTTACATTTTCAAATAAATCGGCAAACAGATTAGCTAGCTCGTGAAGTGAATCGGCCTAAGTTTCCTTAAAAGTCATACGATCATCCGTATCTATTGCACGAAAACTTTCAGACCAATTGACGTCAATGATTACGTTATTCAGTTCTGGAAAATGGCAGCTGTGGTATATTTGAATATTATTGGCAACACTGCCTGTACTTTGGAGCTGCGATGAACAGTCGTTAGTTTCAACATATTGACTTTCATTGCATCAGCAAAATCACACGCCGTGCAACAAAGTAAAGGGCGAACACGAAATTATTGCGACACCGAAAATGTCATGCCAATTTTCTTATAATGTTTAGAATCAAACTCAAATTTAAGGGTAGTTTTATACATATATTTACTTCAAAAATCAAATGAAAAGTTAATCGATGGAGCCTTGAGTGTAAAATTGAACGCATTTTCGCTTCATGCCCTCCATAAAAGTCTTTACAGTGTCATCTGGTACCAGTTTCTCAGTTTTTTTTTTCATTTTCTTAACATGTCCTTCTCGTTTTTGACTGTCTTCTTGATCTTCCGAAGTTCCCGCTTCATCATTGCCCAGTACTGCTCCACCGGGCGCAGCTCCGGACAGTTTGGCGGATTCATGTCCTTTGGAACAAAATGGACAGAATTGGCCTCATACCACTCCAGGACACTTTTAGAATAGTGGCATGATGCCAAATCTGGCCAAAATAGCGAAGATTCGTCATGCTGCTGCAAGAACGGCAAAAGGCGCTTCTCGAGGCACTCAGATTTGTATCTCGCCATTTACTGTGCCCTTTGTCACGAAAGGCTCACTCTTCAGTCCGCAAGAGCAGATGGCCTGCCAAATGAGATATTTGGAGGTGAACTTCGACATTTTCTTCTTCTTAAATTTGTCGTCCACATAGAACTTGCTCTTGCCGGTGAAAAACTCCAACCCCGGAATTTGCTTAAAATCGGCTTTTATATACGTTTCGTCGTCGATCACACAGCAGCCATATTTTGTCAGCATCTTCTCGTAGAGCTTCCGTGCCCGAGTTTTAGCCGTCGATTGTTGCCGCTCATCGCGGTTTGGGAAGTTCTGTACCTTGTATGTATGTAGTCCAGCTCTCTTCTTTGCATTCTGGATGTAGCTCTGCGACATGCCGGTCTTTTTAGCCATATCACGGCTTGAGACGTTGGGATTTGCTTTAATCATCCGCTTCACCTTTCCCTCCGTCTTTTTGTTCTCCGGTCCCGGTTTTCTTCCAGCTCCTTTGCCGTGGTCCAACGTCAACCGCTCTAGGAACCGCTTCAACACTCTGGAGACGGTTGAATGGTGAATGTTCTACATTTTTCTCAACTGCCGGTGCGACAGGTCAGGAAATTCCAGGTGTTTGGAAAGAATTTGTTCTCTCGACTCGCGTTGGTTCACCTCCATTTTCGTTGAATCGAAAAAAAAGACTTCGTGTTTGACAGCATGTAAACAATACACATCAATGAGAAAGTGTGCAAAACTTGGTTGATTTTTACCCAATGGTAAAAAAGTTATGTCCTGTTGAATGTGTCGCAATAATTTCGTGTTCACCCTTCATGTATATTGTGAAAGTATGGTACGACGGGTCATCCAATCTCCTCCCGTAGGATAATTTTGTTTATAGGTGTTCTCGTCATTCAACGAGCGAATTAATGTTAACTAATGAATAATAAACATTCATGATCAGTAGGTTGCCCTTCTTCTGGAAGAAAGACTCCGCGAGCCGCGATAAGTGATAAAATACCTCACAATCGAAATCATCAAGGATGTTAGAGTCAATAGCAGTTTGCATGAAGGAGGCTTTCACATTAATGCGAAGACCAAATGGTTTGTGATGGTTGTCGATTCGGAGGAGGGATGACGGAGGATCGATAAGTTCAACATCGATTGGTTCGTTAACAAACGCCAAGTCAAACGTACGACCATTCCAGTTTAGCAGGTTGTTGAGCTGATGTAGTCCGGAGGCAACAATCGATTGAACGGCAGTAAGCTGTTGATCTCTTCATCGTAGGACCATACCAACTGAGGGGTGTAATCTCCAACGATGACAATACCATCAGAATCAGACGCACTTTCATAGATTTGCTGGACTGCTGTGGAATGCGCTGAGTACAATACCGAAGACGAGTTCAGTCGAAGATAAATTCCACAAATCGAGTAGAAGGTGTTTCGATCAAAAATTTTGTCGACTTTAACTTGACTTATTTCCTTTCATCGTGCATTGAAAAAATTTGCACACCCCTCATTTTGAAGATGTGTGCGTGTAGCATCATGCTTCTTTTTTGATTTTGAGATTAGCACTTCAGTTCTCAAAATGTCGTCGAAGGAAGAAAAGCAATGCATCAATATTTGCACGTGCATGGCGAAAATCCAAACTACTCTCACACCAAGTTGGTGAAATTGTTGAATGTGGCTAAATCAACTGTAACGAACGTATTAAAAGTGTTCGGTGAACGTTTGTCAACAGCCAGGAGAGCTGGATCGGGGGGTAATCGAAAGCCGGAGGCCACAGCGACGACAAAAAGAGTTGCCCGCTGTTTTGAGCGGTACCCCAACCTCGCCGTCCAAGATGTCGCAAAGAAGCTGGGAGTGACGCCTTCAACCGTAGATAGAGCTAAAGAACGAGCTGGATTGTCGACTTACAAGAAAGTGGTGACTCCAATTCACGACGATAAACAAAACACGTCGGCGAAAACACGATCGCGAAAGTTCTACACGACGATGTTTTTTTTTTTTTATAATCCATTTATTTGACAAGGCTCAAATGCGTTAGCTTTGCGGAGCCGTTATTCTATGTACATTTAAATTTAGCTTTCTTAATACTAATGTTAGTTGGACGGGCCGAATACTCGCGGCTTGCTCGAGGTTAAGGAATACAATATTTTGAATGTTGGATACTTGGAAAAGGATTGAGGGCAAGGAACGAGGGAGAGAACTGTTGTTGTTGTAGCTGTAGCACTGTAGCAAGTGCACTGGATCTCGGAGTGTAAACGAGCTGAAAAGAAACACAAAAAAGGGGCTAAGGGGAGGGGGGGGGGGGGGGGCACAAAAGGGGAACCACGATGAGGGGGAAGAATTGGAAAAGTACAAGACCAAACGCTACTAAATTTTCAAATCGATCCGTTTTAGAAAATCGTAAATTAACTTCATGTATTCGAGATCGCGGCAGGCCAGAACGTCTCTTATTGGTTTAGCAGGTTGTTTTCCTCGGGCCCTAAGGGAATCACATAAGTCGGATCTCGCCACATTATATAAGGTGCATGACCAGATAACATGCTCGATGTCGTGATAACCGTTACCACAGGCACACAAGCTGCTGTCTGTGAGCTCAATCCTATAGAGATGCGCGTTTAAGGAACAATGGTTGGACATGAGCCTTGACATTACGCGGATAAAATCGCGGCTCATGTTCAACCCTTTGAACCATGATTTTCTCGAAACCTGTGGGAGAATAGAATGCAGCCATCTTCCCAGATCATCCTCATTCCACTTTTGTTGCCAGTTGATGAGAGCTTGCTGACGAGCAATTGTAAAAAATTCATTGAAGGCAATTTGTCGCTCGTAAATATCGCCTTCCATAGCGCCTCACCTTAGCCAGTGAGTCCGCTTTCTCATTGCCGGTATAGAGCAATGAGAAGGGACCCATGCTAAAGTGATATTGTGTGAGCTGTTGGATAAAGCACTCAGTGACGACCGTATTTCACGCAGGAAATACGTCGAGTGCTTCATCGGCCTCATTGAACGAATAGCCTTCAGAGAACTTAGGCTATCCGAAAATATGAAATAATGATCAGAGGGAAGTGAGGCGATCCGCTCTAATGCGTACGATATAGCTGCAAGTTCCGCAACGTATATCGAACAAGGATTCTGGAGCTTGTATGAGGCGCTATGAAGAACGTTGAATACACCAAATCCAGTGGACGCGTTGATTTTTGACCCATCTGAGTAAAACTTCATCTCTGATGTAACGTGGCGGTACTTGCTCGCAAAAACCGAAGGTACAATTGTCGAACGATGGGGCTCTGGAATTCCCTGAATTTCCTGTCTCATCGTAAGATCGAGTCTCACAGACGAGCAAAAAGGATCAGGAAAATCCGTCCGATTGGGAATGAACGAGGATGGTCTAATCTCCAGAGTCATGTACTCATAGTACAAGCTCATGAATCGTGTTTGAGGATTTCGCTCAAGCAACTTTTCAAAGTTTTCGATTACCAATGGGTTCAATATTTCGCAACGGATGAGAAACCGGAACGACAATTCCGCGAAACGATCGGTTAACGGAAGTACTCCGGCGAGTACTTCAAGGCTCATAGTATGCGTCGAGTGCATACAGCCTAGCGCGATTCGAAGGCAACGATATTGAATCCGTTGTAGCTTCAAGATGTGTGTGTTGGCCGCCGATTGGAAACAAAAGCTACCATATTCCAAGACCGACAGGATGGTAGTTTGATATAACCTTATAAGATCTCCCGGATCGGCGCCCCACCAAGTGCCGGTGATGGATCGAAAAAAATTGGTTCTTTGTTGGCACTTTTGCTTTAGATACGCAACATGCTTTCCCCAAGTGCATTTGGAATCGAACCAAACACCTAAATACTTGAAAGACATGCTATGAGGGATTGTTTTACCCGTGAGTTGAAGCTGGAACTGTGCTGGAAAATGCTTCCTAGAAAAAACAACCATCTCAGTTTTCTCAGGAGAGAATTCGATACCTAGCTTCATTGCCCAAGAAGACAAACTATCTAGGGTATCTTGCAATGGTTTTTGCAGGTTCGGTGCATTAGGTCCAACAACGGAGACCACGCCGTCATCTGCAAGCTGCCTTAGCGTGCAATTTTCAGCAAGACATTCATCAATGTCTTTGACATAGAAGTTGTACAGAAGGGGGCTTAAACAAGAGCCCTGAGGTAGACCCATGTAGCTAAGTCGTGAAGTTGTCGAGTTTCCATGAGAAAAGCTCATATTTTTCTCGTACAACAAATTGTTCAAAAAGTTGTTTAAAATTGGTGAAAGCCCACTAGCGTGGAGTTTGTCCGAAAGAACTTCGAAGCATACAGAATCAAAAGCCCCCTTGATGTCCAAAAAAACTGAACCCATTTGCTTTTTTTCAGCAAAGGCTAGTTGAATTTCAGTTGAAAGCAACACCAGGCAGTCGTTCGTTCCTTTGCCTTTGCGGAAACCAAATTGCGTATCTGATAGTAAGCCATTCGTCTCAACCCACTTGTCCAGACGAAGAAGAATCATTTTCTCCAACAACTTCCGAATGCACGATAACATCGCGATGGGACGGTACGAGTTATAGTCTGACGCGGGTTTACCGGGTTTCTGAATGGCAATTACTCTCACTTGCCTCCACTCATCCGGAACAACGTTGAGCTCCAGAAACTGATTGAACAACTTCAACAAGCGCCTCTTCGCGACGTCTGGGAGGTGTTTAAGCAAGTTGAACTTAATTCTATCCATTCACGGAGCTGAGTTGTTACAAGACAGAAGTGCAGTTGAAAATTCTACCATTGAAAACGCAGAGTCCATTTCATTCTTTTTCGACGGGGCATCGCGATCGTTTTTTCGAAACGGTACAAAAATCGGGACAAACTTTGCGCGCGAAATCATAAATCCATCTGTAAGAGTACTCCGTGTCTTCGTTGACCGACGATACCACGTTCCGCATTCTCTTTCCGACATTCCAGAGCGTTTTCATGGAAGTTTCTCGCCTTAAACCTTCGACGAACCGACGCCAATACCCGCGCTTTTTGGCTTTGATCAAGCTCTTGAACGTTTTCTCCAGGCCCATAAACCGCTCGTAATATTCGACCGAACCGTGTTTACGAAATAGTTTGTACGCAGAGGACTTCTCATTATTCGCGTCGGAACATTCTTTATCCCACCACACTGTGGGAGGACGTTTACGAGTGGTTACACCGGGAACAGGTTTCGTTTGTGCTTGAAGAGCGCAATCGATGATAAGACGCGACAGAAAAGAGCGGAAGGAGAGTCTCCTTCCAGCGAAGGAGAGTCTCGAATCAACTCCTTCAAGGATCGCGTTCGCGTACTTCTTCCAGTCGATGTTTTTCGTAAGATCGTAGGTGATGTTAATTGGACGTTGCGTCGATGAACCGTTGGAAATCGAGATTTTTATGGGTAAATGATCACTACCGTAGGGGTCCTGGATTACTTCCCACGAGCAATCCAACGATAGTGTGTTCGAGCAAAGTGACAAATCTAGTCTGCTCTCTTTAGCTGGAGGTTTGGCTACGCGTGTTACTTCTCCAGTGTTAATGATGGTCATATTGAAATTGTCGCAAAGTTGGGTCGTAAATTATACTTGAGCGAGTGGTCGTCGTAGCATCCGATCTCGTGAAACGCCGTTTTCGGAGGGATGTATAACGAGACAATACTGAGGCTTTTGCCTCGAATATTCACCTGACATGCGACAATTTCGATTCCCGATACTGATGGCAAATCGATCCTATAAAAGGAGTGAAGCTTGTTGACTCCCAAAAGCACACCTCCATACGAATCTGTCCGATCGAGCCGGATAATGTTGAAATCGTTAAGGGGTAGATTAACGTTTGGAGAAAGCCATGTTTCGCCGAGAGCAAATGCGTCACATTGTAATTCGTTCAATAAAACTTTCAAAACATCAAGTTTTGGAAAAATGCTTCTACAGTTCCACTGTAGAATGGATATCATATCCTTCTTTGTTAAATTAGCCATCGAGGGATACGAATGAACCAAGCAAAGGCCACTTAGAAGCTAGTTGCTTCAGAAGTGTTTTGAGGATTGGAAGCATCATACTAATGATGTTCCGAAGAGGGTCAGAGATGTTGAACATATCAAGAATGCTATCCACAATGCCAGAAAGGGTGAACATGGCGCCACTCTGTTCTGGTTTTGAAACTGGGACATCTGGGGTTTTAGATGAACCCGGGAGTTGTGGAAAGTCCTTTTCAAAATCGAAAGACCTGAATCCCGGCGGAGGGCCTTTCGGGTTTCCACGATTTGATTTTTCCAAGGAGGCTTGGGAGTCGACACGAGTTGTTTTATTGGCATGAAGCGGAACATTTTTCGCTCGCTTCCTAGAGGCACCTTTGAAAACGAAATGACTTCCTCACCAACCCTCTGTGTCAGAGTCGTCCCTCATCAACTGGGAGAAGGTTGAACTGGTTGTTGTTGTTGCTGCTTTGGATGATTCTGGGGGAGGGTTAAAGTCTCTCAAGATCTCTGCAAAGGAACGCTGAGAGCGAGCTTTCAGAGACTCGTTTAGTTTTTCTCCTTGCTCTTTGTACCTCGGGCAGTCGGCAAGAGTCATGCGGAGCTCCCGAACAATAAACGCATTTCGGGGGAGTAGAACAGGGACCCTCCGTATGCTTTTTCTCCACACCGGTCGCAGCATGGCTTGTTGCCACAGAAGTCGGCCGTGTGACCGAGTTGTTTGCACTTGGTGCAGTGCATTACCTTCGGTACAAACAATCGCACAGGAATTCGAACCCTCCCAATTTTGACGTAATCTGGAAGTGCCGACCCGGAGAAGGTCACACGAAAGGAGTCGGACGGCGTGTACGTTTTTTTCGTACCAACAATGTTCGTGGAATGCATTTGGATGCAATCCAGAATTTTTACTGAAGGGAGATTGGGGTTCTTGAAGACACCAACCCCGTTGTTAAGGAAAGCATCGCGACTCATGCTCGCCTCGTTGACCACTCCCTCGACTTCCACGTCGCGACAGGGTATATATACCCTATACTCTAGGGTAAAAAGCTCACAGGCAACAATCTCGTTCGCCTGTCTACGATCACCAACAGTGACGCGTAGCTTGTCTGGCCGCACCTTTAAAATATCGGTCACGGACGAGAAACGCTTGAATATATCTTTTTGGATCTGATTCACATTCAAAGGTTTCTGTTTGGGCCGGAAAAAAACAACCCATGGACCTTTTGAGTCTTCCGGGTATACCTTATGGCGGAGGGCAGCAGGAGATTGTGAATCATTTGGATGAGGCTCGGCGCGTGGAAGTGTAGGGGATGGTGGAAGTTTGATCTTCGAGATTGCTCCGGCTTTCCTTCTTGACGAAAATGTTTTCATTTCCACATCAGATGGTTCGTCGTCAGTGGAATCGGGAAACGGAATCCCTCCGCCATCACTCATATTATCCATTGTGGGGCAGCAGCCACCACAATAGATTTCGAAAAATACCACTCACTTATGCGAGGCAAAAACACACACACAAAAGACAAAGGGAAACGGGATTGAGGGAGAAAAAAACTCTTTGTTGTGCAGGGCAGGAAGGGCAAACGACGAAAGTCGAAACAATGGGCAAAAATTTATTGCTACTTAACGGGTTTCACCGATGCAGCTCACACCGCGTGTACGGGAACGTTGATTCTCGCTGATGTGGTGGTGATCGATGTTGATTACTTAGGACTGATGTATACCTTTGATCGACGAACCAACCGTCGGACTCGCCGGGGATGGCCGCTTCCGCGAAGAGCGCTGGTTTCTAGTTGTGCGACTATCTCTAACACTGGTTCACTTGCACACTTACTTTTCGGGGATAGAAAGAGTAAAAAACCCGATCGATACGGGAAAAAAGAAACACTTTCCGAAACCGTCTCGCAAACGCAGAGGAAACACGACTTATACGGGCAACGCTC
>JASCZW010014119.1:0-23712 GCA_034211315.2 Aedes japonicus | reverse complement strand
AGTAAGGCAAATTGTTTTAGCGAAAATAAATCGCAACCTGCTGCCATGGTGCGCAGGCCGAAAAATCTATCCGACGAGTTTGCTGACGTCACGGCTAGTACGCCGGAGCAGGCAAACATCAATAAGCGAACCTGTAATGACAACGAATCGTATCGATCGGAAATCCTATCTCGGAACCGCTACAGTACCGGCGGAACTGCGATAAATGACAGCGACCTCGATGGCTTTGGCGATGATCCGTTGAATGTCCAGCCACAGCAGGATCAGCGACCAACCGCAATCAAGATTCCTCCCCTGATGGTGAAATCACTCAGCTTGGACAAGACGAAGCAGACCATGAAGGCCTTGAAAATCGACGCGTCATATAAAATCTGTCGCATTGGAATCAAAGTGGTTCTCACTTCCAAGCAGGACCACCAAAAAGCCAAGGAGTTTCTTGGCAATAATAAAACGGAATACTTCACCTTCGACACCCCGTCGGAGAAATCGTTTAAGGCAGTCATCCGTGGCTTGCCCATCAGGGACGTAGCCAGCATCAAATCCGATTTGGAGCTACGATACAAACTCACTCCACTTGCCGTTTACCCTATGGCAAGGCACAACAGGGAAAGGCAATACCGTGACTGCCTATATCTGGTGCACTTTCCGAAAGGATCAGTGACGCTGGGTGCATTAAAGGCCTCCAGAGTAATCGAGGATGTCATCGTCTCCTGGGAGGCCTACAGAGGAACAAACAAGGATGTGACTCAATGCATGAGATGCCTGAACTTCGGGCACGGCACACGAAACTGTCGGCTGAAACCTAGATGCAATCTGTGCACAAAAGATCATCTAACCGAATCCTGTCCGGTTGAAGGCGCTGTGGCATTCAAATGTACCAACTGCGGTGGTGCTCACCGCTCCAGCGATCGCACATGCAAGAAACGTGAAGAATACAAGAATATCCGGAAGCATGCATCCACCACCAACCAACCAGGCAGAAGGAGAGACCGTGCCCAACCTCCTGGTTTGGATGTATTTCCACCGCTCCAACCGGGGAACCAAAACCGTTTTCAAGATGAGCAGCGGATCCAATTGAGAACGCCGATTTCAAACCAGCTGGAACGCCGGCAAACCGCAAGATCAACTTCACCCAAACCGCCGCCTGGCATGCAGTACACCTAACAACCTCGTGAACCAACTGCATACGAAGACCTTTCAGCTGGCGCCCACCCGCTCTTGTACACGGCAGCTGACCTCCAGCATATCCTTAATAAGATGTGCGACAAACTCCAGCAGTGCTCCACCCGGTTGGAACAAGTTCGACTAATTGGAAACCTTGTGCTGACTTATGGCTACTAAAGACCTGAAAATGCTTCTCTGGAACGCCCGCGCAATATCACGGAAAAGCACCGAACTATTGGATCTGTTGACTCGTCAAGATATCGACATTCTGGTAGTAACCGAAACGCATCTGACGCCTGGTAAGAATTTCCACTTGACGGGATACATCATCACCAGACTGGATCGTACGCACTCAAGCGGGGGTGGCGTGCTGATTGCAGTTAAGACTACCATGAAATTCATCATCCAACCACACTACAAAACGACTATCATCGAAGCGCTTGGAGTAGAAATTAAAACAAACACAGGCGAGTTATTAGTCATCGCTGCCTACTGTCCGAAGCAGTGCAGTAACAGCAACGGCACTAGCAGAACTTTCAAGAACGATCTGGCAAAATTGACCAGATTCAGAAAGAAATTCGTCGTCGCCTGTGATTTAAATGCCCGCCACGAAGCCTGGAAGAACCACCGGAGAACTGCTCTTCGAAGACGCCCAACTGGGGTACTACACCGTCAACGGCCCTCTAGATCCAACTTTCGTATCGCCTGCCGGCATACCATCTACCCTCGACCTGTTGCTGACCAACGCCGATTCCATCATCAGTGACCCGGTGACCATTAGTGAGTTAAGCTCCGATCACTACCCGGTTGAGCTCCAGATCAGATCCACCCCATCGAACCGACCAAAACTGCTTAGGAAGGACTATCACCATGTCAACTGGATCGAGTTCCAAAGAAGAATCGACCACCGCATCAACACGCTGGCTCCCTTGGCCACCACTGAAGATGTCGACCGTGAACTAGCGAAAATACTGGAAGCGATAGCTGCAGCTGAGGAACAGTGCGTCAGACAAGTCCCATCATCTGTGAGTAAACCAACCCAAATTGACACAGTAACGAAAATTCTGATCACTAAACGAAACACGATTAGACGACGGTTCCAAAGAACAGGTAACTTACGCGTTAGTTCAAAGAACAGTAGTTATAGCGACAAGACTCACAGAGTTAATTCGCGAGTTAGGATCGCTGAACTGAAAAACATCAAATTCCAAAATGACCTCTACAGATTAGATTCTCGTTCTGCTCCCTTCTGGAAGCTCTCGAAAATTTTAAAAAACAAACCACAACAAATCCCTCCATTGAAAGTGAACGATTTACTCCTAATATCTCCAATCGAAAAATCAAATGCTATAGCACAACACTTTGTTGTTTCTCACAACCTTGGAAGTAGTATGATTAGTCCCATGGAACAAATAGTACAGGAAACACTTACGACACTCAACAACACTCCATGATATGTACCAGAAAACAAAAAGATTACTGTTAACGAAGTCAGTGTAGCACTAAAGTACTCCAAAAATATGAAAGCACCAGGGTTCGACTCTGTCTTCAACATTGTTCTAAAACATTTAAGCATTCGTACATTGACGCATTTCACCAATGTTCTTAATAAGTGTATGGACCTACAGTACTTTCCGTCCTCCTGGAAATGTGCGAAAATGGTGCCTATACAAAAGCCGGGTAAAGATCCTACATCTCCGTGCAGTTATAGACCAATAAGTCTTTTGTCCTCGCTGAGTAAGGTTTTTGAGAGGCTCATTCTCGATCGTTTAGAAGTCCATATTAACGACAACAGAATCATACCAAACGAACAGTTCGGCTTTAGAAAGCAGCACTCTACTTCACACCAGCTTGATCGAGTTACAAAGTTTATCAAGCACAATAAATCTGTAGCCAAATCCACGATTATGGTACTATTAGATGTAGAGAAGGCCTTCGACAATGTGTGGCATGAAGGTCTTCTCTACAAACTTTATAGGCATAATTTCCCTATATACCTGATTAAACTGATACTCTCTAACAGGAGTTTTAGGGTAGTACTGAATGGTGGCTCCTCAGATACTAGTCCTATTCTAGCAGGAGTCCCACAGGGAGTTTGCTAGGGCCAATACTGTACAACGTTTATACATCAGACATCCCAGTGCCCCCAGACGGCTGTCATTTATCTCTTTATGCTGATGATACCTCCATCATGTCAAAAGGAAGAAATACTAGAGGTACAACCCAAAAGATACAAAACAATTTGAATACTATAACGAACTATATGCAAGTCTGGAAAATTAAAATTAATAATAACAAAACTCAATCCATTTTGTTCCCGTACTATAACTCAGATAGATTACATCCTTCTGCAGATTGTAAAATAAAATTAGCAGGAAATCTAGTGGAGTGGTCTTCAGAAGTTAATTTGCTAGGGCTCACACTCGACAGGAAACTCTTGTTCAAGTCACAAATTGAAAAAACTATTACCAAATGTAACTTACTTTTGAAAAAACTATATCCTCTAATAAGCAGAAACTCTAAGTTATCAATTTTGAACAAATCCGCAGTATATAAACAAATTATACTACCTGTAATTCTCTACTGCTCTCACATTTGGGACCATTGTGCCAAGACACACAAACGCAAATTGCAAATATTACAAAACAAATTTTTACGATTAATATACAATTTATCTAGGTATACTAGAATCAATACAATTCACGAAATTGCAGAAACGAAACTAATAGAAGAGCAATTAGCACAAATCAAACAAAAATATGTAGCAAAATGTCAAATTTCTGAACATGAAATGATCAGTGGGCTATATCCACATTAGGTTAAGTAGAAGTTAGTATTTAGATTAGGTTAAACTTACAAAATGACCACCAATGTATGACATTGAAAATTAATATCAAATCGAAGAAACAAAGAAGAAAACAAACCTGAACCTCAAGAGAACCAAAGATGTAGGCGAAAGCAAACTTTTGAAATGTAAACTAAACAGTGATTGTTGAAAGAAACGAAATAAAACATAATTAAGTGAAGTGCGCAGCCGGCATTCTTGTGACGAACGTTAGAAGCAATGGACCCTTAAGCAGCACTACCACTGATCGTCAACCATGGCTGAGGGTGGAAACCTCGATCATGAGCCAGCATCGTCTGTACGTATAACCGTATCGACACTGGCCATCGCGGTCCGATCACGACAGCTAGGATTTCATTAAATCACCAACAAATATTTATATCTGTGATTAAGCTAAATACCCAAAATGTTCTTCTTCAGTACCGTATAGAAAAATCGTTAATCATAAGCCAAGGAACTTTTGCCCTAACGTTACTCATCAGTCTTTGCACAGACTCCTTCGCATTTGTTTTAGACACTTTTTTCTATGCCTTCGATGGTATCTGCTGCTGAGCGATTCCACGAACAAGTGGGAAATTTTTCCAGTTTTTATTTTTTGTATTTTTTTATTTGCATGAAACCTTGCATACAAGTTTTTGGGGAAGAAAAACGCCGTTTTGCATACTTGGTTCGCCATTTTGAATCTAGCCTTACTTATGAGAAGGGCCTATGAAAAATGCACATGATATCTTCAAAAAATTGTATCTCGGAAACGGTTTGTCCGATTGGTTTGGTGTCTTGGGCGAAATTTTAGACAATTGTTGGTGCTATATGGAGAAAATATGCACGGTAAAATAAAAGTTTGGTTTTTGTGTTTTGAACTAAAATATAGATTTTCCCTTAAAAGTGACCTGTCAATAATTTTTTAATTATTCTTATGTTATAGCTGACTTAAAATGCTATCTAGTGCACAGTGAGTTGTTCTGGAGAAAAATAGGTTACAATGAAAAAAAATTTTTTTAAAAAATTACAATTTTCAAAAAAGCTATTAAAAAAAGTCAAAAAAGTTTTTCATCCTAATTTTATGAAAGAACATCAATTTTGCAAGCAAAAAGTACTTCGGTAACATTTTTCTAAGATGCACCGTTTAGAAGATATTACTGATTTAATATTGATTTTTTTGATAACTTAATAAGTTTTGGCCCTTTTCGGATGTACTCCGTGTTTTTTTAGTTTCAAAAGTATTTTTTTCGGAAAGATTGGAAAATTTTGAGTTAAAATGACACTGACAGCTTAAAGATTTGAGTGAAATTCTCTGCCTTAAAAGTATTTTGAAAAACAAGTTACAAAATCCCACTATCAGGAACAATGATTTCTTCAAGTGATTTTTGGTGCGTTGTGCTGAAAACGTGCTAACAAGTATTAGATACAGGTAATTAGATACCAGTTAGCTGTACTACGTACAGTTGGTGATTGTAAACATGGTCTTTGTTGGAACACATTTTAATTATATGTTTTGTGATATTTTCGTACAAAACTAACAATTGGAAAATATTGTCTATGTTACAGATTACAAAATGAGTCAAATAAAATGTATTCGCCCATTCAAAGACATTCTGTGTTCGAAAGAGCTGCGATATCTCACGGATGGTATCATCCAAAAACTAAAATCAATTGGATTTTCCAAGGTATCCACACTCAACACCAAGGATTTTCGTATTTGTTCGTCTTGCCGTCTACATATTGATTCAAGAGCTCACCTCACCCAAAACGAAGAACAAAGCGTAGCCGGCGGCTCAAGGATGTCAACTGTTCAGACCATACCTGATGTACCTGATTCGCAAAGCTATGAAAGTTTGGTCACGATACCATCAGCGTCAACGCTAAGCACAATTCAATCAAATGAAGACTTCACGATGCCTGTAGACGTCGAAATATTCAACCGAGGAATAGCAGCTATTCGTGTTTCGCCTATAGATTTAGGTAAGGTTAAAAATGTTCACTATCCTGAAAAAAGTGCGCTGAAATCGTCGAAGGTGTACGAAGAAATCTTTTAAATTAGACGCTAAAACAGAAAAAGCAAACGAGTTTGATGAAGTCATAGAAAATATGAAAATGAAATTTTTAAATTCAGCCACAAGGCAAGAAAAACTATTAATTTTATCATTGTTACCAAAATCATGGTCAGTACAAAAAATTGTAGACGAATTTGAAACGAGTAGAAATATGGCATCAGATGCAAGAAAAGAAAGAGATAATGTATTTGATTCATCTCATGGTTCAAGCTCTGGAAAAGCTTTGAGTAATGAAACAAAAGAACTGGTTTTGAATTTTTTTGAGGACGATGATATAAGCCGTGCAATGCCAGGCCAAAGAGATTTTGTTAGCGTAAAGACAGGAAATAAGAGATTAGCTGTTCAGAAAAGATTGTTAATGATGACATTGAGAGAAGCTTTTAATCGCTTTAATGAAATGTACGTCAATGTAAAAATAGGGTAATTTTTTTTAAATTTTTTTTTTTCATTGTAACCTATTTTTCTCCAGAACAACTTACTGTGCACTAGATAGCATTTTAAGTCAGCTATAACATAAGAATAATTAAAAAATTATTGACAGGTCATTTTTAAGGGAAAATCTACATTTTAGTTCAAAACACAAAAACCAAACTTTTTTTTACCGTGCATATTTTCTCCATATAGCACCAACAATTGTCTAAAATTTCGCCCAAGACACCAAACCAATCGGACAAACCGTTTCCGAGATACAATTTTTTGAAGATATCATGTGCATTTTTCATAGGCCCTTCTCATAAGTAAGGCTAGATTCAAAATGGCGAACCAAGTATGCAAAACGGCGTTTTTCTTCCCCAAAAACGTGTATGCCAGGTTTCATGCAAATCAAAAAATATGAAAATTACTCGTTGCTGAAATGATATGGAACCGCTCTGCTTTAACATGTTCTCTTAGATATGTCTTTTCCAGAGCCCAACATGTCTCGATTGAGCGGGCTTTAGGACAGTTCGAAAGGTTCATTAGTTTTTTTTCTCTGTTCGGGACATCAACCACTGCGACCAGTAATTTGATCTATTGTAGTATATCCCGTAGCCTTTGTTTAGTGCATGTCGAGTTACTTCATCACTATTGAGAAATGATGAGGTATTCGGTGTTGTAACAGTTGTCATTGTTTGTTTTGTTGGCAATAAATCAGGTTTAATTGAAAGTTTCCGCTGTTTAAACCCTTTGTGAGCGATAACACTCTTCAAAGGCGCACCCCTTGATCAGTTAAAACCGGATTGTATTGTATTTACATCGTCGTGTTTAGCAGCGCAATAATTTGTTGATTTTTTGCCGTTGGAGCTATCGTTCCTTATTTTATCCGTTTTCTTGTCCCGCGAAATAATATTGACTGTTCGAGGAAAGTGCAGTTCGCAGTGGTTAATATCCGCTTGAAGCAAATTCCGTGTTGTGATATCAGTGAAAACCGTTTCTCATCAGACATCTTTCGTGTCGATAATTCGTTTACTGTTTGTTTGGCTATTCATCGCGCCGATACGTGATATACCATGGTGTGCCTACGTTGTCAGAAAAAAGTGTGCGACTCTGACCGAATTGTATGTCAGGTTTATTGTGGTGCTACCTTCCATGCAGTTTGTATGAGGCTAAAATATTTACCTGCACTTAGTAATTCAGAAAAAGCACCAAAAAATGAAAAAAGTGCCACTAAATTATTAAGGTTCGTGCCAACAAGTAATGTGATCAGCATTAAAAAATTAGAATGAGCAATAAAAGATGAGAAAAGATCTTCGGATACAGACCGTAATTATGATCGAGTAAATCTATCAATATATGCAACCAGCTATTAGTATATTCAATTAGTATGCAGTATTTCCGCCAAATTATGTAATTTGAGCACTAAACTATTCGCATATGTCTTTTAATTTTGTTGGATTTTCCCATAAAAACAGTAAAATGAGCAATGGATAAATAAATATCCATTGCTCATTTTACTGTTTTTATGGGAAAATCCAACAAAATTAAAAGACATATGCAAATAGTTTAGTGCTCAAATTACATAATTTGGCGGAAATACTGCCATATTTAATTGCACATATACTAATAGCTGTTGCTTTATTTGACAGATTTACCGGTCACAATTAGATTATCCGAAGATCTTTTCTCATCTTTTATTGCTCATTCCTAATTTTTTAATGCTGATCACACAGTATTTGTTGGCACAGGCCTTAATAATTTAATGGCACTTTTTTCATTTTTTATTGCTCAAATCTCTCTTTTAATTGATGATTAATTATGCTGCCGTTTGTATGAATGTCGATGAGCCTCTCCGAGAGCAGCTAGGCATAAACGGAACCAATGTTTTCTGGATGTGTAATGGCTGTGCCAATCTTTTTACTAATGCGCATTTTCGGTCTATGATGACCGGCTTCGACAACAAAACTGATGATCTGCCGAAAGCGATGCAAACTATGCAAATAGAAATAGAGAAGCTGCACACTGCGTTAAATATATTATCGGACAAGGTAGACGCTAAGCATAACACTCCGACTCCTTTTGCTACCCCGAACGGTTGGCCCAACCTTGGAGCCAATGGGAACCGGCTTGACTCGATGAAAAATACACCAAAGCGCCGCAGAGGTATGGATGGAATTTCGGTTGCAACTCCCAGCGTTACGAGTAATATGGGAACGAAAAAAGTCAACGCGATGAAAACTGTTCGTCTTGCTGGTCGCCCCACTGACGATCTGTGCTGGATTCATTTATCTGCTTTCCATCCAACAACCACAGACAACCAAATTGCCACACTTGTATCTGAGTGCCTCGATTTGAGTAACATGCAACCTAAAGTGGTTAAATTGGTGCCAAAGGGAAGAGATTTAGATTCGCTCCAGTTTGTGTCCTTCAAAGTAGGAATAAAGGTCGAGCTGAAGGATAATGCCCTCTCCAGTGAATCATTGCCAGAAAACATTCGTTATCGTGAATTCGAGGATTACCGAGCAAAAAACGCACCGAGAGTGGTTACTCTATCGTCGATGGAAACTTCGGACAATATTCTGTCTTCAGCAATGGAAACAACGAATTCGTCAATGACGGGCTCATAGGAACATATGCAACTTCTTCGATAACGCCGGGACGCACATCTGCCGCAAGCCTTTTGGAAGCCTCCGACCTGCCTATCACAGTCGAGCCCCTCCTGCCAGCGACCTGCAGCCGTCCCGGGCCTGTGTATGGTGTCGGTGAGGTGGTCTTCCAAAAACCCCGTGCAGGCAAGTATACTGTTTTTCCGAACCGTGCGTGCCCTGATATGCTTCTCGTTTCCAGTCTATCAGCAAGGAAGTCGAACTGCATACCCTCTTTCCAAGCACAAGGACAAACCCCAAGCTTCACGGAATCTTCGGATTCGCCTCTCACTAATGACGTTTCCAATCAAATTCACACCCAGCCACCAGAATCATTCGAATGGCGACACGACGTAGTGAGCACGCAATCATCTATTCCAACACCGGGACGCACCGAAGCTTGTATTATGGAAGCCCTCGATCCCCCCACCGTAGTCGAGACATTCCTGCCAGCGACCTGCAGCCGTCCCGGCCCTACGTGTGGGTGTGGGGAAAGGGTCTTCCAGATCGCAATCTCAGGCAAGTACGAATCTGTTAATCACCCGACAAGACCTGATTCGCCCTCTGTTTCCAGCATATATCCATTGTTAGCTGGCGCTTCTCAACAATCATCGCTTGTAAGTCAAATGCCGAGACGCACCGAAGATTGTATTATGGAAGCCCTCGATCCCCCCACCGTAGTCGAGCCATTCCCGCCAGCGACCTGCAGCCGTCTCGGTCCTACGTGTGGGTGTGGGGAAAGGGTCTTCCAGAACGCAAATTCAGGCGAGTACAATTCCGTTAACCCCCAGACAGGACCTGATCCGCCCTCCGATTCCAGGCTACTTTTGGTTCCGATCACCTTACGTCAGCGCTTATCATCCAGCAGCACAGCGACTGGTGAAACAAGGCGCCTGAATACACGAAAGTTACGCATCTACTACCAGAACGTCCGTGGCCTGCGCACGAAGATCGATTCGTTCTTTCTAGCTACTGTTGGTTCGGAGTATGACGTAATAGTGCTAACGGAGACGTGGCTTGATGATAGCATTTTGTCAACGCAGTTGTTTGGAAGCTCATTCACGGTATTCAGGAGACCGGAGCAGATTAAATAGTCGGAAATCGCGTGGTGGAGGTGTTTTGATTGCCGTCTCCCGTAAGCATTGTTGCTGCATTGATCCAGCGCCTGTTAGCGATGCCCTTGAGCAGCTTTGGGTAAAAATTAAATTCGAAAGATCATCTGCTAGTATCGGGGTGTTGTATTTGCCACCTGATCGTCGAGACGATGTAAACCTCATTCAGCAACATGTTGATTCCATTGGTTCCGTGCTATCGTTCTTAAAACCTAATGATATAGCTCTCCAGTTCGGGGATTATAACCATCCGGAGTTGCAATGGGTTAAATCGGAGAACGGCTCCTCTCTTGACATCGACACAAGCAGATCGCGGTTGACTACATCTGGTTGTGCATTGTATGATGCATTCTGTTTCCATGGTTCGGTACAAGTGAATGGCGTAGAGAATGTGAACTCCCGGATCCTTGATTTAATCCTTACCAACGAGGCAGCCCTGCCAAATTGCTGCGTAGAGGAGGCAGTCGACTCTCTCGTTGCAATAGACCCGGCACATCCAGCAATTGACATTTCCGTGTCCGAAATCGTTCCATTATGCTTTGAGGTAGTTGAGGAAATCCCTAAGTTTGATTTTCGACGGGTTGACTACAATGTGTTAAATGAAGCATTATCATCGATTGATTGGCAGTTTTTAGACTCACAACGGGATTTGGACGACGTTGTTGATATGTTCAACGCAGAGATACGGCAAGTTGTTGAAGCACATGTCCCTCTTCAACGAACCCCAATTAAGCCGGCTTGGGGTAATAGGCATCTGCAGAAACTGAAGCGTCACAGACGAGCTGCTCTCCGAAAATATAATCAACACCGCTCGAACATGTCGAGGCGTCGATTCGTGCTAGCTAGCAACGAATATAAGCGATGTAATCGCTTCCTTTATGGGCGCTATATAGATCGTACCCAAAAAAGTTTGCGTAGGAATCCTCGGAAGTTTTGGTCTTTTGGAAGATGGATTGCCAAGCTCTATGTATTTTGTGGACTGTTCTGCCAATACAGCGTCTTCCAAATGCGAGCTTTTTGCCGAGCACTTTAAAAGTGCGTTCTCCCCTAGAATCGCCACACCGCAACACATCGATGCTGCTTTACGTGACACTCCGTTAGATAGCTTTGACTTTGGAATGTTTGAGATTACTGCTGAACATGTTCGTGATGCTATTCGCAAATTAAAGCATTCTGTTTGTCCCGGACCTGACGGAATCCCGCCGACCTTGGTGAAAAACTGTTCGGACGGACTAGTGGAGCCTTTAGTCAAGCTGTTTAATCTTTCTTTGCAATATGGAACGTTCTCTGCTAGATGGAAAACCTCGAGTCTCACGCCAATTCACAAAAAAGGGGACAAATGCAACATTGCCAATTACCGCGGAATAACGTCGTTAAGTGCCTGCTCTAAAATATTTGAGATAGTTGTGAAAAACGCACTCTTCGCATCCTGTAAGAATTACATTTCTTGTGACCAGCATGGATTCTACCCGAAAAGATCTGTCGCAACTAATTTAACTCAGTTTGCTTCCCTGTGTATTCGCTCGATGGACGCTGGCCTGCAAGTGGATGCTGTGTATACTGACTTTAAAGCCGCCTTTGATCGTGTGAACCATGATATTCTTCTTCATAAGCTAGAGAAAATGGGAGTATCTGCAGCCTTTGCGAGATGGTTCAAATCATATCTTACTGACAGATCTGTGTGCGTTAGGATTGGGACGTCGCAGTCCAAACCTTTCACTGCATGCTCTGGTGTGCCACAAGGAAGCAACCTTGGTCCGATATTGTTCTCACTCTTCATTAACGACGTTGCGACTATTTTGCCACCTGGTACGCGGCTCTTCTTTGCGGACGACGTGAAAATATTCATGATAATATCATGTCTCGAGGATTGCCAGAAGTTGCAGCATTTGCTGGATTTATTTGACGATTGGAGCAACCGAAACCTTTTAACTCTGTGCGTTGCTAAATGTAATACCATTACGTTTTGTAGAAAACTTCAGCCAATCAACTTTCGCTACAGTTTGTCTGGTCAAACTCTCGAACGCGTCAGCAAAGTCAAAGATTTGGGCGTAATATTGGATAGCGGACTTACGTTTCGGATGCATTACGAGGATGTAATTTCTAGGGCGAACAAGCACCTGGGGTGCATGAAATCTCTGTACTGCGCACTAGTACGTTCGATCCTGGAATCCGCTGTTGTTGTCTGGTGCCCGTATAGCAGTATTTGGATCGACCGCATCGAGGCAGTTCAAAAAAGATTCGTTCGTCGGGCCTTGGGGCGTCTTCCCTGGCGTGACGCGGTAAATTTGCCACCATATGAGCATCGTTGCATGTTGCTGGGAATCGAAACCTTGGATAAAAGGCGTTTTTATGCTCAAATATATTTTGTTACCAAGGTGCTGACTAATGAAATTGATTCTCCTGCCATTCTCTCTGATCTCAGCCTGTATGCACCAGTAAGGCATCTCAGAAGACTCAGTAAGGCATCTCAGAAGAAGAATCTTGAGTCGAGAAATAGTCGTTATGGACAACACGATCCGGTAAGATTTATGTCGTCACGATTTAACGAGGTTGCTGAACAATTCGACTTCAACGAGCCTGCCAGCGCATTTCTGCATCGCCAAAGGAACGTGTTACGTAGAGTTTAAGTTTTAACTTGTTTTAGTTAATTTTATTCATTAAGACCCCAATTGGTCAGATGGATTTTTACAAATATACAAATACAAAAAAAAAAAAAAAAAAAAAAAACAAGAAATAACTCCGATATTGACCATGCATCAGAACCCTAGTCTTAACCAATTCAAACTAAAGAACATCAAATAGAAAATGAGAATTCACATAAATGAAGACTAACCATGTTCTCTTTATTCCAAGCTCATCCTCGGTGGCGCAAACCGAGTATTGTAACTTTTTACAAGACATAAAATGTAATAAGGACTATTATACGTTCATTTGACTACAAAAACAAATATGTTTGAATTAATTCGGACTAGGGTTCGGTGGTAGATCTGATACCCCGTAACGCACCACGAAAAGGTGATCTACCAGCGTTACGGGTTTAGGTTCATTAGTTACTTTATTGATCGTACTATGCTATGGTGGTGATTGTTTCTTTATCGTACCATGCTATGTTGTCTTTCATAATGCACAGATGCGAAATCAGGCCAAAACAATACTGAACCATCATGCTTCCTGATCATTGTTAGCAAACGCCGAATCAAGCATTCCCGGTTGTACTTTTCCGGGTTCATTGTCTCTGATATCACAAACGAATCTGAGCGCTTTCCGCATTCGCAAATAACTTGCCAAACCATTGCCTTTTTACCGAATTCCTCGCTAAAAATGGACTTATTGGCACCAGCGACGTCCTGGCCTTCATGCACGGTGTAATATTAATATTTCATAGACCGTCCAGTCCATTGCAGTCTGCTTTTCACTTCGTTTTGGTGTCTTCTGCTTCTTTTGGACTTTTAAATGGATTTTTACGTTGACACGTTGGACATTACTCTTAAAATCAAAAATCTCGAACAGAACTGCTTTTTTATTTGAAAAAGCCATCATGATCATCCGGTCCATCTTTCGGTCCATTGTTCCTGGTTTCCGACCATTTTTCGGTGCGGATAGCAGATGGCATTTTGAACCGCTCTGACACTCACGCTTTCTTGTTGAAGGCCCGCACTTTGCCTTTGACACCACTCATAAGCTTTTGGGCAATAGTTGGGCCGACTTATTTTTATACTTTACCCACTGTTTCTTAAAAGCCAGCTCGTTCTCAAATAGTTTACAAAGATACAAAAGATGGCTCAAAACTTCTCAATTGGACAAAGTTCCAGTGAGTTCGGTTGGTTGCATTCTGTTGGTATAAAAACAACATTTTTATCGCTGTACCAGAATAACGACACCAATCGTGCGTAGTGGCAGGATGCCAAATCGAGCCAGAACAGCGTTTCGCCTCCTTGTGTCTGGAGGAAGGGCAACAGGGGCTTCTGGAGGCCCTCACATCGGTAGAAATTGTTGGCTATTTTGTCCACCGTCTTCCTCTTCACCTCATTGGGTACCAACGGTGATGTGACTACTTAAAACACTTGCCCCGGAAATTCGTTTTGTATCCGCCTTGATGTAAGTCTCGTCGTCCATTACGAAACATCTCGGTTTCGTCAGCCACTCTCGGTGCAGTTTCCTGGAGCGGGTTTTGGCAATAGTGTTTTAGTTCGGACCATGTGTGTCGTTCCGTTTTGGTACCTTTCTGACCTTGTAGACGTGGTGGCCGGCACGTTTCTTTGTATTTTCGACAAACCAAATGGAAAGCTCTTCTTCGCCACATCGCTGATCGAAATGTTCGGTCGACGCTTGAACAGATTCAACACCTACTATGCCTTCACCAGCTTAGCTGTCTTCGGTTTTCTGTTACTGCATGACCGCCGCTTGGTCGTATAGGTCTCCTTGAATGACTTCACCACCCGGCACTCCGTCGAATGATGTTTCCGGATCAATCTGCGGGACGCAGTCGGATTTTCCACGACGGCGCACACTTTTTTTGTCGGATCTTGTTCCGGTGCCACGTCGATAACCACTAGATAGATTGTGATGAAATTTTGCCAACGTTAACATTGCACTCATAACTATTATTAGTCAAATATACAAGCTAAAATCTACAAGTTGCAAGCTAATTATTGTGTCTTGTTTTTTTAGGATACAGTTTTTGAAATCAAGTTTTCAGTAGATTATTTGATTTGTGCCATTGATTCCAGCTCGATTCAACTGCTCTTTATGAAGGAGTACTTTTTATATGAACGATTCTATTTCAAATTATTCAAATATGTTAAATGATTAAAGTCCTATCGAAACTTGATAAACTCCAGTGGTTTAATTTGTTTTGTTTCAAGCCGGCAAATTTACATTGCGCTAGTAATGAATTATTGTAATTAGTTGTAACAAGATATTAACTTTTGCTATTCAAGACCGGTTTTCCAAAATGACGTATAATGTTTTGCAAACATTGAATTGAACTCGCTAAATTAACACAACTATCTGGTTAGGGGAATATTACTCTATTTAACAGTGCTGTTGGTTTGAATTACGAGTTTATTTTCGCTCAAACGGCGTGTGAATGTTTCTTTAAAAAAATAAATTCGTCGTTCTTATAAATTAGTTTTGATTTATTCTACGATAGGTAGCTAATAGTTGTATTAGCAATGTGTTGACACAGCTGGGTATGATGAATCTTATTAAGTTAACTACTGCAACCATGAGCACAGGCACTATCAACATTTCAAGTTGGGAGAGGGTAATTGATCTCGATCGACACTATTGGGGGAGAAATAAAATGTATTCATATCTACTTTCAAAAGTTACTAGTTAGGAATTGTATACATTCTCAAAAAATAATAACTTGAAACTTAAGTTATTCATAGCAGTTATGATTTTATTTGCCACTCAATAATATAAATGCAAAAATAAAACAGAACCTTACATAGGAAGCTCTCAATCAGTAATTGAAAAAGAAACGCAAATCCTTAAACTCATGTGTAATTTTATGCGTTTAATGATTTTTATTACGCAAGGATTCTCACCGAAATAGGTTTGACAATTATTTTCCGAAAACTGCTCTCAATAAATAACTGTGGCAGTACATTTAGAACACTAAGTAGAAAGCAAGCAATAAGCATATTGTTAAAACAATAAATTCATAAAGTATGGAGCACTTAGGAGCATGTAGGTTACTCATATTATTATATATTACTAATACATTTAATGAACTTAACTATTACATAAATTAGCAGCAAGTATTTTGTAATTAGCATATCGGGAACTGTTGGTTTAAATGAAATCAATGTATCGGAAGCTATAAAGCTAGAGACACGAGATCAATTGCCCTCTCCCCAGCTTAATAAGATGATCGCTTGTGCTCATGGTTGCAAGTTGTTAAATTAATTAGATTCAGTATACCCAGCTATGTCAACACATTGTCAATGCGGCTATTAGCTACCTATCGTAGAATAAATCAAAACTGTTTTTTAAGAACGACGAATATTTTAGAGAAACACTATTAAATAGAGCAATATTCCCCTAACCAGATAGTCGTGTTAGTTTAGCGGTGTGAGAGTTTTGCAAAAACGACGTTCGGTTCTGCGTTTGTAAAACATTATTCGTCGTTTTGGAATACTGGTCTTGAATTGCAAAAGTTAATATCTTGTTACAACTAATTACAATAATTTATTACTACCGCAATGTAAATTTGCCGGCTTGAAATAAAACAAACTAAGTTTCGATAGGATTTTATTCATTTAACGTATTTGAATAATTTAAAATAGAGTCGTGCATCTGAAAATACTCTTTCATACAGAGCACTTGAATCTAGCTGAAATCAATGGCACAGATCAAATAAACTACTGAAATTTCGGTCTAACAAAATACAATAACATACGTGAGTAAATACAAAATAAAAGAAAATTTTGAAACCATAATATCGATTTAGCGAACAAAATTAAATTCGTGGATACAATACCGAGCTTCTTTTTCCTAATATGAGGTATGATCGAGCGGCAAAACAAGGTTAATAAACATGCAATAAATATTTGAGATCAATGCAAACCATATTTTCTTTAGAAACAATGTATTCATTAATATTAATTGTAAAGTACTTCATATGTTTAACGTCGTGAATGCACGTTGAAGTGTATCCACTATGATGGGATATTATTTTTGTTCTGTAGAGTAACATTTATCCCCAAAATCATAGCAATTCTAATCTGCATAATCATTTTTTACGATTGGATCATAACAACCTTTTTCAATTTTCTCTGGTGATCGTCAGCACGTCGGTATGGGTTCGTGATCTCTTCGACAACCAGAGTATGTCATTTTGCTTATTACTAGGAAGAGCACTACCTGCATTTCCAGAATCTGGAAATGTAACGTCTGCATTAAAAAAAAGGACTATTTTCGGATGGTGCTAAAAAAAGCTAATACAGATAAACCCTAGAGAGTTTGAACTGTTTAAGGGAATACCTGTAACTAGAAATGAAAAACAAAACTAGAATTAAATGGAAAATACTAATTTTTCTAGTTGATACAGATAATAGTTTTTGATAAATTTTACATGAAAGGTAATTATTTAAGCTCAAAAAAAAATCTACGCCCTTGCGAGCGGCCTTCCGGCAGTTGACCGGAACATTCGCCATGGTGGACGAAAACATACGTGTAGGCATGGTTTTGTGTTCTTTTTTCGTTTTATTTATCAATTCGTCCTCAGTATTCGCGACAAAATTGTTGGAGTAGATTTTACACTTCAGGTTGGTCCAGAAATTCTCGATGGGACGCAGCTGGGAGACATTGGTCGGGTTCACCTACTTGGGTACCACATCGATATTCAGCCGCTCCATATCCTTCAACGATCGCTTCGAGTAGTGGACCGACGCCAGATCCGGCCAGAACACCGAGTCTTTGCCCTTATGGTATTTCTTGATGAACGACGCAGCTTCCAGCAGGCATTTCGTACTATAAATTTCCACGTTCACAGCCACTCAAGAGTGAAAAAAGAGCGGCTTTAACATCCCCTTCTCGCTGATTGTCAGCCACAGCAGCACCTTCTTGGGGAACTTGGTGTGAAATGAAGTTCACCTTGGAGCTCACTTCCATCGTGAAGGAAGTAAAATACGAAGTGCCCTGCCAATTGTTGCCATCCAGGGTGAGATAAGTCTCGTCGTCCATCACCACCGCCACGTCGCAATTCGCCGGGAAAATCGAGTTGACCATCATATTCAGCCGCTGCCGCTGCGTCATTGCCTGCAGTTCCGAAACCAGTGGACGTGACTTCCGCTTCCTGACATGTATGTTCATGTTCGCCAGGTACTTTTTCACAGTTTGGCCGGTTTAACCGACCTCCCGGCCAAGCACACGCAGCTATGTAGCTACTTTTCCCTCGGTCTTCCTCTTCAGCATCCTTTGGAGCTTCTTGTCACTCAGGGTCGTCTGTCGTCCGGAACCGGGCTTTCTTTCGATGCTCTGATTGTTGTCTAATAGTGCCAAAATGTTGTAGAAGCCGGAACGGGCAGATCCGGCGTCCACAAATTGCCGCACGATGTCCGTTTTCGAAGCGGTGGAGTGCCGTTCTTTGAACGCGCACACTTCTGAAGGGTGTTGCCACACTGTTGCTGCCACCACGCCTAGAGTTCGACTGTTAGAGCTGTCAAATTTTGTCTGCCGACTCCTGGGTTAATATGATTGATGCTGCATGGGTAGTTTCGTCAGTGCGGGTGAAGGTAAACCCATGAAAAATCGGCAGTTTTTGTCCTTTTTTTAAATACAAACGTTACTAACGAGTGTTTGGCGTTCAAAGTTAGATCTTCTTCATATATCTGCGTCAACGTTCACGGTGCAAAGTAAAATCTTTCTACTTTCAGTGAGTTAAACAGTTCGGTGAGGCGAGATATGAGCGTTAGCTTGAGTTAGTACAACTATATATTGAAAGATGTGCAAAACTTCCCACTCCTCGTTGTTATTTTATATGATTATTTATTACGGAGACATTTTTGCGGACACTAACACAAAGAACATAGCCGAGGCAGCAACGAAGCTGGGAAAAGGCCAGAAATCAAGCTAAAATGGGCATGATTAAAAGGTTCGAATTTCCTATAGGTGTATCATTACACCTATACATTGATCAAAAATGCGCTGTAACCGAGGTTTTGCAATTCGAATCGAGCACTACGAGTAACAAAATACTGCTTCATTAAGAATACACGCATGTTCAATTTAATAGAAATGCCATCCGGAAATATCATACAAGCGGAATTCACTCAAGCCTTGGAATACTTGATGATACGAGTGGTTGAATAGGAAGCCTTCCCAGATAAACTCGTAGTCCTAACTCACAATTCAACAACTTCCGGATCAATCACAAGAGCCGATAGATAAGCATAGTATCTGAGCACTCGACAATCATGAAATGCTGCTTGATAAATACATAAAGTGTTAATATTATTTGTGCAATAACAAATTGTTGAGGTTTTGCTAAAAGTTCAACACCCATTTTTTTTTTTGGCAAACTTTGCTCACTGGTGGCCGCACATTGACATATAAAGTTAAGAAAACGTAGAATTTTGCAGAAGAGCATATTTTCTTCTTCAAAACAACCGAGGTAGCCGTTCATAAATTTCACACATGAAGACATCTTATTTTAAACCCTTGCACTTTACTATCGTACCAAATTTTAAGTTAAATTGAGAACGATGAGCACACAGAATAATTCTACTTTTTCACGTTGCCACGATGGGCCAACGATTAGTGATAAGGCCAATGTAGTTCTCTGTCCTATCCGTGTGGTGTAGCTTAAATGTCGATCCAGAGCCAAGTGTGATTCCTAAATTCCAAACGTTGTCTACACGCTGCAGATGTCGATTATCGTTTATCGATCGTATAATTGAAAGTTATTGGCTATATTGCATTTTTGAACACTCAACGCGCGGAATTTCCAAACAAACTCGTCCAATATTTCAATCAATTACTTCAACCGCAAGTAATCAGTTCGGTTTCATACAGCCACGATAACGTAATGGCTGGTTAGCTAGTCGGAAGTATCGAACCAATGTCGTTAATGATGATCAAGAAAAGCACAGATCTCTAAATGCTACCTTAAGTAGCCGTGCCATACAGTGGTGCTTTGATACGAACATATGAATATACGCTGTACTGTTGGTTTAAATCGGAAAACCGAATAAAATGTGGGAAACCCAATTTAAAAAAAAAAAAACATTGTCACCTGCTTACTAACCAATGGTTTACCCTCAATACCAACTAGAGGATGCAAATTTAATGTTGAACTTGTACCTACAAATTACGTTTCAGATGATTGGTTACAACCGCGCATGTGGTTAGTACTATAATGAGCTGATTGTTCTTAACTTGGTTGAGATTCTAATCAAAACAAATCGTGCAACATCTATCCACAGTGAAGTTAACGTTGAGGTATTAGGGGCATAAAGGGTACCTTAAGCGGATGCGTTTTTTTAGCGTTTTCAAATAACAATTATAATACAAAGTACTCAGTTCTATTAATTATTCATAACACAATGTTTCGTTGGTTTGAAGTCATGAAAAATATAATCCAGTGACGAAAAAATTAAACTGAAGATGTACTGGTAAAGCTGGCTGACACCGATTGGGGCACAATGAGAACTTGTATGCTTCGATAGCTTATCATAAATTGCAACTATATATTGAAAATTGGTTGTTTGGTACACTCTTTAATGATTAACCTTTAAAAGTTCATTAAGAACTGCATTGGTGATATTGATTGTGCTTATTTCGCCCCCAATACCCCTATTATATCACATGGTAGGATTGAACCTGTAATTTAAAAATGGGTTTTATCTACGAGGGGTTTTTCGTTATTCGTTGACGCTTTTAATTATCGAAACAAAAATCACTTTGCAAAAACCACAGTTGGTGAAGCTTAACCGACTAAGCTCACTTACTCGCTTGCATGATACACTAGTGGAGAACATACGCGAGATCAAAAGCGGCAAAGTGGAGAAACATGATAGGAATTAAAAGGTTTTACTAATCAATTACAGGAAGCAAGCATTTCCACAAAGAGATACTTAAGCTTACATTCGACTTTTCTACTAACGATTTTCTCGAAATCTAAACTATCTAAACTATTGTATAATTCTGAAAATATTTGTGTTGACTACACGCACAGATTTTGTGTATGTTTTTAAGAACTGTTAACTAAAACAATATAAATTCAGATTAGCTTTATCTGATTTCAGGTTCAATACATGTTACTTTGACTTTGAACCTGAGGTCTGATAAAGCTAATCAAAATTGCAATTGCTTTAGTCTATCGGTGCTAAAACACACACTTGCTATATATTTCGGTATATGGGCTTAAATCGTCTTCAAATTTCGTATTTTCTGTCGTTTTATGTGATTTTCTAAAGTTTTCATATTATCAAAAGATAAACAATAGGCTATGGAAATAATGACAGTATAGTCAATAGTTGAAAGGAACAAAGTGGCGTGAATGTATAACTTTTAGTTGGAAAAATAACCTGTTGGGTATTTCATAGCTAACAAGAAAAGCTGGGAGCTGCTTAAACTGTACATGAAAGAAGGGTAACGATTTTATTAGTAGTATCTCCATACTTGCCAAACCACCATTGAACAGGAGTATTTTAATCGTTTTCGATCATGTTATGATATGCTTGTGTCCGAATTCGTTAATATTTAACACTGAACAGAGTAGGTGCCTTCATTCATTACGTAAAGCAGCAAGAGTGGCGGAGAGAGTTTTTTCAAAATTTCAATCAATTCAAAATTAATCAAATTAATTAAAAAAATTACGTTATTTCAGAAGCATGTCATACTTGCTTTTTTATACGAGTTTTTATTTTAATTCGGATTTACGTTTGGTTGCTCAATTTTTGAAACAGTACCCTTGCGAAGTAGAGGCATCTCAGCGATTTTATTATAATTTTGCAGTTGAATACGCTGTATTTTGCACATTTTATTCATAAACCGGAGATAATGAAGGTGAAAATCGCTGGAATACAAAAAAAAAAAAATGCGGTTATCATGGCTGATACTTCCAAAATTTCGTGACACACATCTAAGTAACTATGAAGTTTTCACATGCTCTACTTTGATAGCATTCTTGCTATACTGCTGCATATAGCCTTAATGATTTGTGCAATCCAGGTAATGTTAAATAATTGATTTTTATAGATTCGTACCTTCAAAAATTAGAAGTGTCGATCGTCCATGATGGCGGCCATTTATGTATTCTTGTGACGTTCGCCACCATTCATATAACTTCAAATAACCAAGAATCGGTATTTTCAAACAGCTGAATGCATTTAAAATATGTGAACTATGCATTTTTTAGGCATTGTTTTGAATAAATGGTGAACAGCTTACGTATTTTTGAACATATACAAGGTAACGAACGGCTATACAAGGTAAGGAACGTGTCTTTATACCGGTTATTCGAGAAATCATAACCAATAAAGTACGTTTGTAATGAAACGTACGACCTTGCTTTTCTCTTCTCGCGTTGAATAGTAGTTTCGAGAACCGGCTCAATTTACTGTAAGGCAAACCAGATATTTTTACATATTTTAGTAAAATAATGAATATATAAAATTATCAATGCTCAAAAATAAACATAATTAAGAGCATATAAACAATAACACGTCACGAATAAAAACAAGTGAAACTTAATACCATTAATAACTTTTCGGAAATAACAAACGTTAGTTGTACTTTTTATCATTACAAATACTTGGATCTTGGTCACCGAACTCAAGTTTCATCTAACAGACAAATCGTGAGCAACTGGGTTCATTTGCTGTGTGGGAATCAGAAAAACAAAACAGATAAGGCTCAACTTTACCGGTCGAGTTAATGCTAATTGGCCACACTAATTTGAAAGCTTTGACTGGTTTAGTTATCTTTATCTTCAAATCACTTACTGCAAATCGGGTTATTACTAATCATTGATAAGTGGCTTTTTCCCACCCTGCAGTATACATTAGGCTGGGTCAAAATTCAAATTCTAGTTCCCTAATAATTTTTGGAAGCCTTTTGGGTTCCATAATAACTGTGCAAAATTTCAGCTCGATCGGTGAAACTATATTTTTGCTCTCGAGGTTTTAATTTCACATAGGATTTTATATGGGAAAACTTACTTTTACATTGAATAATCTGGTGAGCTGACCCGTTGCCATCTAAAAATAAGTGAACCAAAGCGATCCGACGATTGTAGAAAAAGTTATTAAGCTAAAACTGATTACAATCCAAACGAACGGCTCACTGAACTGTTTTTCCTAACAACACTGCCACCTGCAGCATGGCCTGTAGCCTGCTGCTGTTGGCGCGAAGCAACCACGTTGTTGTGGGGCGTTCACTAATAACTTTTTCTACAATCGTCGGATCGCTTTGCAGTCTACAAAGAAAAGTTTTCTTGGAAAATTTCCAAGAAGAAAATTTGGTTCACTTATTTTTAGATGGCTACGGGTCACCTCGCCAGATTATTCAATGTAAAAGTAAGTTTTCCCATATAAAATCCTATGTAAAATTAAAACCTCGAGAGCAAAAATATAGTTTCACCGATCGAGCTGAAATTTTGCACAGTTATTATGAGACCCAAAAGGCTTCCAAAAATCATTAGGGAGCGAATATTTTTTTCTTTCATATGTCCGTGTCCCAGGCTAGTATACATACTGGTATACCTACCTAGATGTTTAAATAATATATGTTTTAAAACTTATCTAACGAATTCTCCAGAACAGCAACCTATAAAATTCTGCTAATGTTTGTAAGAGAAATAAAATTGACAACTATTCTTAGTTCTCCGTTCATGGAATAAATGTATAGATTTAAATAATGATTTTCTGCGATTTTTACACAATTTTAAATGACAATCAATTAAATTTTAAATTTAAGTAAATGTAAATATTTGTTATGCATTCTACGATCTCGTGGATCAGACT